>JAJLXP010000017.1:9617-155010 GCA_030674255.1 Hansenula queroliae | reverse complement strand
TCACCACAGCAACGACGATTACTACCGACACAAAGATGCTACAGCAACCAAATGTATACCAATCGTGTTCTCCAGACTGCATCCCGGTAGCCAGCACCATAGCTCCTTCAGATTCCTCCATTTCAAAAATCCGATCATCGACCCATGGACCCATCGAAGCCCCATAGTTAAGAATCCCTCTGCCATCTTTGACGTGCCAACAAAATTCGCGAAAATCACGTGACGCGCTTTCCTAATCGGGAAATAAACCCGATTATAGCCGAATTATAGACAGCAATAAGCTATAGTAAGAACCAACTTAATCCTGATACAAGTTTCAGCAATAGGATAACTAAGACGCTCTTATCGTCCATGTTTCAAGTTACAGTGAAAAGGGTGCGTGCTATCTTCAATGCTCTACTTATAGTGCTACTGCACTTACGGATGTGTGCAGTATTTACGATGCCATCTCATTTAGCCCTTTTGTTTACCGAGCTCAGTTAGTATTTTGGCTACTAATTACTCTGGATTGATCTACGGTAGCTAAAATTCCATGGGACAGTGATACGCAGGGAGATGCCTACGCCGAGAACGTAGATTTTTTTTACCCAACATGTCTTCTTTATAAAACATTAAAAGCATCTATTAGTGCAATGTACATAGGATCCTTACAAAATTGAGCTCTTAGTATCCCAAATCTTAAACCCCAAAGTCTTACCAAACTCAGGTGCAATAAATCTCTTTGGATTTTTTTCACCAAATTCTGTGAGCTGCTGAAGCTCTTCTTCGGTCAAAGGGACAAGAACTGTAGCATCTTTGATACGTTGTTCGTTTGTTGATTTGGGAATGACAGCTCTACCCTCTTGGATATGATATGATGTCAAGATGGCATTAGGCGTGACATCGTACTTGGCCGCTAAATCTTTAACAAGTGGTATATGAACATTAGCAGCCCCATTAGATCCAGCTGGTGAGTATGCTGTAATTAATACCCCATGCTTTTTGTTGAATTCGACAACATCTCTTTGTGGTAGATGAGGATGGAGCTCAATCTGGTTCAAAACAGGTTTGATTTCAGCAACTTCTAAAAGTTTACCCAAAAATTCATTGGAGTAGTTGGAGACACCAATACTTTTCACCTTTTCAGGGTGTGCTTTGTGCAACTCTTCAATCTTCTTGTATGTAGTAATATAGTCTGTGATAGGTTCACCTTCGTTACCCCAGATCGACTTGATTGATTTTTCTCTGTTCAAAGAGCCATCTTCGTTGAAGATAGCAACTTTTCCATAAGGCCAATGCTGTAACAAGAGATCAACATAGTCGATTCCCAATTTCTCCAGGGATTGATTTAATGATAGTTCTGGGTCTAACACTAAAGGAGAACCAACTTTGGTGGTGATGAAGAGATCTTCTCTTTTAACGACACCCTCCTCGAAAAGTTCTTTCAGGGCCTGTCCTACCTCTTCTTCTGTTTCATAAATCCAAGCCGCATCAATATGTCTATACCCAGCTTTCACTGCAATCTTGACCGCTTCTTTTGTCTCTCTGACTTTATCTCCATGATTAGCAGTTCCAAGACCCAATGCTGGGATCTTTTGTCCATTATTGAGAGTGAAGTAGACTTCTGTAGCTGATTTGTATGTCATCTTGATTGCTGTTAGTCAATTGAGTGGAATAAACACTGAACAAGCAAGGAGATTTAGATCCCTTTTATAGAGGTTCATAGTTCAAGTCAGTTCATCGCTTGTAATCCCGAATCGGGAAAAGTTATTTCCCGAACCGAGAAGTATCCACAGTTTTTCAATTGACACAATGTGTTGAACCATATTGAACCATGAGCTCGCGTAATCTAAGAAAGATGATGCGATTGTAAGACGCCTGATTGAAAGCGTATATACTACAGCTAGTACTTACTGCGTGCTGTTTGTCACATAAATCGTATGTCATTTGAAAGCCTGAAAGCCCAGCTATATATAGTCGCATAGTATAGACACGAGGAAAGGAGTAAGCAATAAGTATCCACGATATTCAATCAGACAGAAGTTGTGAAAGAATTGAATCTTTTGTATCCCAGTATTTGAAGCCCAGATCTTTTCCAAATTCATGGGCGATAAATCTCTTAGGATCCCTTTCACCAATTTCTGTCAGTTGTTGTAACTCATCCGTAGTCAATGGAACCAGAACAGCAGCGTCTTTGATTCTTTGCTCAACCGTTGACTTTGGGATAACAGCTCTACCCTCTTGAATGTGATACGAAGTTAAGATAGCATTTGCAGTGACACCATACTTTGCAGCGAGCTCTTTTACCAATGGAAGGTGAACGTTTGCTGCACCTTGAGATCCAACTGGTGAGTAAGCGGTAACAAGTATATCATGTTCCTTGTTGAATTCAACGACATCTCTTTGTGGTAAATGAGGATGTAATTCGACTTGATTGATAACAGGCTTGACCTCTGCCACTTCCAACAACTTCCCTAAGAACTCGTTAGAATAGTTCGAAACACCAATACTCTTGACTTTCTCTGGATGAGCCTTGTATAGCTGTTCAATCTTTTGGTATAAACCGATGTAGTCTTTAATAGGCTCACCAACAGACTCATCAAGGGATTTTTCCCTGTTTAAAGAACCATCCTCATTGAACACAGCACCATCTCTACCATATGGCCAATGTTGTAACAACAAGTCGACATAGTCAATACCCAATGCCTTCAAGGATAAGTCTAACGATAATTCTGGATGCAAAACTAGAGAAGGACCGACTTTTGTAGTAATGAACAGATCTTCCCTTTTGACAACACCCTCTTCAAATAATTCTTTGAGTGCAGCACCGACTTCATTCTCAGTTGGATAGACCCATGCGGCATCGATATGTCTATACCCTGCCTTAACAGCAACCTTGACCGCCTCTTTTGTTTCTTTGATCTTCTCAAAGTAGTTGGCAGTCCCAAGGCCTAATGCTGGGATCTTTTGACCATTGTTTAATGTGAAGTAGACTTCAGTGGCTGATTTTGTGCTCATCTTGGTGATTGTTCAAATTGATGAATAAATTGATAACAAAGCTTTTAAAGAACGATCATAATCATGGGGACTCTCTGCACATTTATATACCATAGAACTCTTGCGTTTGTTTGTAATCACTTTAATTATGTTTATGGAGTTAACTTAAGGTTCTCCGTAAAATCCGCCTATTGTTGTGATTTGTAACACACGAACAATTTGTCAGCGCGTATCAACAAGAGGTAAAAATATACAGCTTTCGAAGATCAGTGAGCCAATACGAGCCAGTAGTGTACGCTAAAACATCATATGAGTAACTATAATTCCGTTAATTCCTGCTTAAATAACCATATATACCAATTGTTTGTAATAACTCATAGTGTCAAGATCTCTTGGATGTATTTGGAGTCTGAAACTTGATCCTTGTACTTACCATTAACAAGTTCTTTCAATTTCACCACAGCTTCTTCACTCGAAACTTTTTCGAAATCCACAGTGCTTCTCCATTCTTTCAACACTTTCTTCAATAACTCTGAACCCTCAGCAACTTCTTCATTCGAACATTTAGTTCTCTTATCCGCCACATATGGATCATCTTTATTATCATTATACTCTTCCAATTCGGCAGCTTTACGCTTAGCCATGGAAACGATCTTTTGTGGGAATTTCACAACTTCTGCAACATGAATACCAAATGATTGATCCGAGATACCAGGTTCAACTTTATACAACAATGTGATATCCTCAGCGGTATTGGAGTTATTCTCCACATGTGCCACAACGTGAAGATTCTTCACTGTGGATAATTTTTCAGATAATTTGGTCAATTCATGGAAATGTGTGGCAAACATTGTAAAACAATGAACTTTCGAAGCGATAAAATCCGAAATAGCCCATGCTAAACCGAACCCATCATACGTACTTGTCCCTCTCCCCAGTTCATCAATGATGATTAATGAGTTTGATGTTGCTGTCTTTAAAATCGATGCTGTTTCCAACATTTCCACCATGAATGTGGAAACACCTTTCAATTGTGAATCACCAGCACCAACTCTAGCGAGGATGGCATCAAACACGCATAATTCAGCTTCAGTTGCAGGGACAAAACATCCAATTTGTGCCATTAGCGCAATAGTACCAATCTGTCTGATATAAGTCGATTTACCACCCATATTTGGTCCTGTGATTATACAGAACTCTGTTTCATTCTTAATCAGTTCCACATCATTAGCAATAAATGTGACACCATCTTGCACCTCGACACAAGGGTGTCTTGCCTCTTTGACAATTGTTTTACCCTCAGTGGAGTTTAATGGATGCATAGTTGGTCTCACGTAAGGGACAGGTGCATATGCAGAGACGTGTGCGAATGAGACAATGACGTCCAAGTGTGATAGGACTAGTGATAATTTTTCCAAGACTGGAGCATAAGTTGCTGCGATGGAGATGATTTCCTTCACTAGGGTGGATTGTTGTTTGTTGTATTTATGTTGTATTTGTGCACTTTCCACTGAGAATTCACGCATCTCCTCCGTGGTGAAGAAAACACCCGCTTTGACTGTTTGCAATTCAATGAATTTTTTATTCCCTCTAATGGAACGTTCCTCTGTACGTGTTAGTCTCATACACCAACCATGATTTTGGTGAAGTTCCAGTTTTAATTTCTTCTCAGCGTCTAGACCAAGTTCATCAGCAACATCCTGATGGATACTCTTGATGTTTCCCTCAATTTCATCTAATCTTTGTCTATATTTTAACAAGTTTTCATCATAATCGGGTTTAATGACAAAATCATGACGATCCAAACTATCCAAGTCCACTGTGGTTTCGACTAATTCTTGTAATTTGTAAAGTGGACCTGTAAGGTCTTTTATAGGGGTGATCCAATGCATATCTAGCAATATTTTCAAATCTTCATCTGATTCGTTATATTTCGTTTCCAACAATTCCACAATATCTGGGATCTTAATCAAAAACTGATAAATTCTCACAACGTCTTCCAAATGGGCATGTGTAGCTTTTGTTAATTTTTTATTCAATTTACGAATATCAGGGATCGAATTCAACAAATCATCTTGTAATGTAGTTCTCAACTGAGTGTCTTCGATCATTAGTTCGACTAATTGATGACGACCCAAGATTTCATCCAGATCGACTAAAGGTTGTTTGATCCATTGATGTAATAATCTAACACCACCAACACTTTTACAATGGTTTAACAAGTCAAAGATATTTGAATTTTTCGAGCCATTTGTCGCCTTGGAAGATGGGAATAGGTTTAGGGATTTCACTGCTGATGAATCCAATTTCATAAACTGGTTCAAAACATGTTTTTTCAATTTGAAATTCCCAAAATTTGAATCATCTGTCAAAAGACCCAAATAATTAATCACCGCAGCAGCAGAACTCAACCCAGTGGTTGATGTGGAGATATCACCCACTGATAAGGCCAATTCATCACCAAGCAATCTTATCAAATCCTGTTCGATATCCTTGTTATTGAAATCATTTGCCCTAACTTCAGTAACGACAACACCACAACGATCAATCACACCAACGAGTTTCGTATAATCCGGGTCTGTCGTGGATGAAGGTGTTTGGATGATAGCTTCTTTAGCATCGATCTGGATCAACAAACTTTCCAAGTTGGAGTATAGATCATTATCCATAAACTCTGAAACACCAATTTCTTTAGCATTCGTATCGACAAAGCAAACACCAATGGTACGGCCCTCTGCTTTATTAACCACTTTCAAAGCGACCACGACAAGCGCACTGCCCACGACATCCGAAGTATTGATCAGATCCTCCACAGACTCAATGTTCCCAGGACTAGCAAATTTTATCAATTCCCATTCTTTGTTATAGATCTCCACTTTTAAACCTTTTTCAAAAAGGGCCATTTGTAACAAGTTGGACATCACCGCGTTAGACATTGTGACGTACTGGACACCATTAACTTCTTTCAGCACAGAGTTTGTACGATATATGTTTTCAGCAACGAATTTTGAATCTTCACCCACGGCGGTATAGTAATCATTCTTATCAACTACTCTGAGTGTGTTCTCGGAGCGAGATGGTAATTTTTGGAATTTTTTGTAAAAGGAGCGTTCGTCAGATGTGTCTGAGAACTTTAGCTCTGGTCTTGTGCTCATGTTGTTTAGGATTGTTCTTTAAAGTATATTGCTAGTTAGTTGTAGTTGATGAGATCAGAGAAGAGACGCGCTTTTATGATGTTTACAATTTGGAGATTTTTCAAGTTTCGCGTTTTGTGCTTACATAATCTCGAGATGAGCTTTCTAAAATGTGGATCGATCTATGAATAAATATACACTGTGTGGGGCTTTATTTTTATGGGTTAAAATGATGTTCTTGTTCTAATCGGTGATTTCATCAATATCACTTTCTTCATCATCGTCTTTGTTGTACAGGAAAAATTGGATGAAAATGACGAAATCCAAGGCTAGAGTACCAATGGACCCGGCTAACCAACTTGATTGCACTAGGAGGAAGTATGGATCAACACTGATGGAGAAAATGGAGATGACATATGTTAAGTTACCCAAACAGGCACATAGGAAGAAGAGGAATGAGATACCCTCACATGATTTTCTCTTGTAGTTTAAAAGGATTTGTGGTAATCTTGAACCCAAGTATAAAGCAGCTGATAACCAACCGAAAAATTGTGCAACGAAATCGAATTTAACATCATTTGGATCACTATCATCATTTGGATCATAAGTCAAGTACCAAC
Organism: Hansenula queroliae; assembly: GCA_030674255.1. Lineage (NCBI taxonomy): Eukaryota > Fungi > Ascomycota > Saccharomycetes > Phaffomycetales > Wickerhamomycetaceae > Hansenula > Hansenula queroliae. The sequence goes on along the minus strand of JAJLXP010000017.1, from coordinate 148,280 downwards.
CAATGATACCTGAGACAATAACGAAAAGAATCAAAGAAGCTTCCAAAATGGTTCTTTTGGTAGATTTCTTAACACTTGATGTGTTAACAACATTCCCATTTTCCGCATTGGATAATTGTGAGTATTGGGTAGAGGAAGTTTCTGAAGAGTCACCGCCTTGTAACACTTCATCAAAGATGTTTTCCGATAATGGGTTTGCAGGTGATAAGTGCACTGGATCCACTTGGGCACCATCACCGTATAGGAAGATTTGACCTAATAAAATTAAATCGGCAAGGGTATAGTAGACGGCCAAGATGATCATGGTTGGTAAGACATGTTGTAAGATGGCACCTAGGACGTTGAAGACATCACCGGCCAACCAGAGGACAACGAATAATAGTGATAGACCTTCTGATGATTTTCTAACGTAGTTTTCATAGATTTGTGGGACAAACACGATGATCCAGAAACTGATGGATATAGACCTGATACAATTTTATGTTAGTACTGAACGAGTCATTTTAACCAAACATTTCCCCAAAGAGTCGAATGATATACGTACCCTGTGATACCACTGATGGCTCTCCCGTCGAGGACCACGTCACTGAAATGATTATTACCCATGGTTCTATATGCTGTGGTGCTTACGGGTTTGTGGTTTGTGGTTGGTGGTTGGAGATGATGATGTTCAAGTTCAAGTCGATGAGTAACACTGATAATACTTTTGATTTCGTTATAAATTGCTGATAAAAGAATAAAACTTTTCGAGAAGCTGCCAAAGAATCGGCGCGTTTTCTGCGAAAAGAAAAAACAGAGAGAGAAAAAAAAATGACTGGTGGGAATTGTGGTGTGTACCGATTCTGGTGGTGCAGTTGCTGCAGTTGACATGGCAGGTGAAGTTGAGAGCATTGGAGTTGGCGGGAAGACAGTGGAACGGTGTCTTGGTGGAGGAGATCAGATGTATTCACTATTTATTGTTGGGATAATGTGGAGTAGTAGCTTTTAACATATAGGTGTCAATGTGGTGAAGACTACAATAAAATTAGCCCATGGATGTTAAAGAATCACAGATGAAGAGTTCCACATGACTACACAGTTGACGCCTTCGAAGGCCTTAAGGACATTTCCACTGCACCATGTAAAATGGTGGTATATAGTCTATTGTACAGTGAAATTCCAAGGTTAGGTACCAGTGCCAAATTATACCCAGGCAGGAACAATCGTCTAGCTGCAATCCAACCTTCTATGCAAGTAATATCTACAGACTCCAACAAAGAGATTCCCTGGTACTACATGATCAAGTGACATTCAACTTTTGAGACTCTTAATTGTCATGAACAGCGCAGTGAGCATTGTTATATATCTAATTTACGTAATGCAATTTTACGAGCCATGTGGTCTGGTAGTACTCAGTACTGTAGTGTGCAGCACAATTGATAAACTCATCCAACAAATGAAATGATAATCAACATCTGGATTTCTTTTTCCACCGTTTGAAATCTTCAACTTTATATATATATAAGTCCTGATATTCTTGGGTGAGTGGATCAGAATTGAATTGAACTTGTTACATCAAGTGACGTTTAAGGAGAAAAAATGGTTGGTAATAATCCATTGATTGTGGCTCATAGAGGGTATGTACATGATACTATCCAATCCCAAAGATTTGACTCAAATCTGTTCAACTGATTGCGTATACATACTAACTGACAACTGATCTCAGGTACAAGGACAAGTATCCTGAAAACACATTGGCTGGTTTCCAAGGTGCTGTTGATGCAGGTGTTGACGGTCTAGAAACAGGTGAGCATCCAACCGATTCTTCCACATGACACTGGTATACTAACAATTTTTGTTCAATTTAGATGTCCATGTCACTGGAGATGGTTATGTGGTGATCAATCATGATCCAACCACTGGAAGGGTCCATGATAAGGACTATGTCATTGCAGAAACCAAATTATCAGTGTTGAAGACTTTGAAGAATAAACAAGATCCAACACAGGGGTTTTTATCATTCAAGGATTTCCTAACATGGTTTATCAAACAAAGAGATGGTGTGAAGATTATGCTTGATATCAAACCATTCAATGGGACTTTGGTCATTGCTAAATTGATTCGTGAAATGTTGGACATTAAAGAGGATATTGGATATTGGCACAGTAAGATCATTTTCGGATTATGGAGATTAGATTTCTACCAGTTTGGAGTTGTTACTGGTCTGCTACGCAATTTCGAAATCATCAACATTGCTATATCCCCAGAGATCTCCAAGAAGTTTATTGAATATTCACAAACTGTTTCAAAAGGTTTTAAATTACACGCTGTTTCATTATTAGATGTTTCTACATGGGCCTCCGACTTCAAGCAGTTTAAAACCCAGCAATTAGATGCTAATGATATTAAATTGTACTTGTGGACTGTGAACAAATCAGAGGATATTAAGAAAGCTCTTGCTTTGGGAGTATACGGTATTATCACGGATGACCCAGTACAAGTGGAAGCTGAGCTTAGAATCTGGGAAGAGAGGGGTAATCTCTATAGAGCACCGGCATTTTTATCAAGGGACTATGTTAAGATCCAAAGCACTTTTGCCCTTTGGCGTGTATTCGAGTTCATCATCTTGAATGGGTTACAGTCTTATAAAGCTGTGCAATTGGCCCTCGGGACATTCGTGAAGTCGGTGTTGAACCATTAAAAAAGCCACACCAAACCAAAAATCAATCCAAACACAGCACAACCCACATACAAACCACTACACTTTATATACAAAATTATAACACTAGAATACCAGTTCCCAGGGCTTTAGAATGTAGTTGGTTGGTGCTGGTTCCGGTGCCCTAAATTACGCTGTCCCACATAGTTAACGCCGTATTGTAAAACTCAGCACGCGACCCACTAACTAAAAAAAAATCCGCGACTGTTTCTGAAATTCTGGAAATTTAACCTCATTGCAAAATTAAACAGGCACGACAGTCTGGATTCACAGCGGATTGGAGCCCATAGAAAGACAACTAACTAGGGGCAATTGGTCTTTGTGTTACAATTCAAAGAGGAAACGTGGAATTAAATATTGTGTGCTCGTGTTTGAACTGTGGGAGTATAAGACACGATGATCAAGGTGAGTTGAATTAGAAAGACACATGACTCAGGTTTTCTATGAGACTCCATTGTTAAACTGGGGTTTCCAAAGAGGCTGGTACGAATTATTCTTTTACATGTATATTAACAATGACTACCTATCAGGGATTCAGAAAATCAATCAAGGATAAGTCCAAGTCCGCAACATCATCCATATCGTCACCTCAATCGCTACAGGATAAGAAATCCTCGATATCATCGGCGCAGGAGATCCAATTGACGAATAACAACCTGTTACAATCACCGAAGAAGGTCATTAGAGCGCTATATGATTATAAACCACAAGGTCCTGGAGAATTACAATTCAGTAAGGGCGATTTCTTCCATGTCATTGGTAATGAAGACGATGCAGAATGGTATGAAGCTTGTAATCCATCTAAAAACTTGAGAGGTATGGTGCCTGTGCCTTATTTCGAAGTGTTTGGTAAGACAAGACCCGTTTCGAACAATATCAGACAGGCAAGCACACCACCATCTGCGAAAAAGCTATCCACTGGCTCAGTTTCAAACTCCGTTTCATCAAGATCATCCTCGAGCAATATGCTTTATGCCATTGTACTATATCAATTCAAAGCGGAAAGATCTGATGAATTGGACGTGAATATCGGTGAAAACATCATTTTGTGTGCCCATCATGATTATGAATGGTTCATTGCCAAGCCTATAGATAGACTAGGTGGTCCGGGCTTAGTGCCCGTCAGTTATGTCTCTGTGATAAATATCGCCACGGGGAACGCAACAGGGAATGATGTGGTTGATGATATAAATAATGCTAACCTGCCTACTGTGGATGATTGGAAAAATAAGAATGCTAGGTATAAGGCAAGTTCGATACCTCTTGGTGATGTGGAACAATCTGCGTCACCAGCAGCAGCAGCACAAGGTGGTCAACAACAACAGCAGCAGCAGCAGTTGAACAATGGTGGAGCTAGGAATGTTTCAGGGGCCTCTGTACAACAAAGAGGCGAATCACCACCATACACACAGCAAACCATTGAATATGAAACCGCTGTGGATAACTCAACACCATACGTTATCGAAGCCGCTGTTGACTCCTTCCATATTGATAATGGCCGCTATTGGTTCCATGTCACCGCAGACCTCAGTAATGGTGAAAGAAGATCTCTATGTCGATACTATGATGATTTCTATGATTTTCAAATCAAACTATTGGATTATTTCCCCTCTGAGGCAGGTAGATCCAACTCCCAGCATGGACAAAAGAGAATCTTACCATTCATCCCGGGGCCTCTAACATATGTTACAGATAAGATCACAAAGAAGAGACAAGTTGATTTGCATGAATACGTTAATGAATTGATCGTGCTACCGAAATACATCTCGAGATCTAATTTCGTGAAGAATCTTTTCGAAATCAAACATGAATATGATCGATTGATTGATACAAAGACCCCAGTGGCCCCGGCTGCCGCGCGCCAATCTACGAATTTCGTACAACAACCGAATAAGACCGCTATTGATGGGGCATATGACGATGAGGATCCAAATAGTACGATTGTCAAGGATGAATCAATCAAGACACTGAACGCTAATACCGCCATTTCATCCACAACAACAACAAAAACAACTACGAAAAAATCACCATCAGTGAAGTTGAAATTCTATTACAGAGATGATATATTTGCTTTATTAATCCCAGAAGATATCTTGTTGGACGAATTACGTGCCAAGATCCAACACAGAATATATGATTCGAATGATGAAGATGATAAGAATTTCAAAATCTATGTGAAAGGTGCTAATGATGAACAAGGAAATGAAATCATTTCGAATATGGATGTTGCTAATGTGATTCAGTTGAAACAAAAGATCATTATTGATGATGAGTGATTTCAGCTGGGGTGTGTATGGGACCGTGATGTATAGACTTTAAGGACATTCTTTTTTCTTTTTAATAAACTAATTCGCTTTAAACCTTGTTTTTTCAATGGCGCTATCTAGTAAATCGTGTTCTATGATCATAACGTTTCGTATATTAATCCAAATCCATAGCATCATCATCATCATCGCCATCACCAGCCACATCCTGGTCATAAACATCCTCTAACCGAGCTTGTGGTGATACACTGTAATAGTTCCCATACCCATTGGGCGTCACTTCCTCTTCCTCATCAACCATCATATCGTTATCCTCCACATCTTGTCTATTATCCAAGTCCACGGGACCGGTATAATCATCCGGTAACCATTCTATCCTACTATCATCCATCTCCTGTTGGAATTGTGATAGTTTATATTCGTTGAAATACCAAGATTCCCAAACGCGCCATGCTAAGTTGGCGTATGGTCTGTATGGCAATAGGGACCAATGTTTCAAGATTTCATAATCATATAGGATCTCATCATTAGTGACTTGTGTGGTTTGATAGTTGTTATTGAATATATTGTATCTCTGATAAAAGTTTTTCCGACTTTGGACACGTTCATAACTTGTTTGTATGTCTTGTTGTGTTAATTGTGGTAGCCTAGTTATCCGTTGCGGTATAAACCATTTCGATTGAGGATCGTGGTCTAGCTCAATGTGTCTGGAGCTCTCCAAAACATCATTATCATCCTGATTGTTCATCAAAAACTCGTCAATGTCATGGATATACTCTGTATGTGGTGTTGAACGTGGTCGTTGCTGTTGTTGACTAGCTTGTTGCTGGTTTAAAGAGAGGTTGCCGAAATCATTTAGGATACGCTGTCTCTTGATGTTGTACTGGCGCACATCGTCTATCGTGGGTGTGTATCCTCTCTTTGTGGTCTTCATCACTGCACCTTTCTTTGCTAATTTCTTCCTGTCCATGGATCTGAATGTCGTAGAGATCAATCTTTATATATATATAGAAGTATCTGTGATGGTTATAGTGGAACTGATAAAAATGACAGATTTCCAGAATCTTCTAGCTAGGCATTCTACACTATAACCAGATCAGGAACATTAGGCACAATAAATCACTTGGCTCAGAACAGAGCGCTTTGTTGAAAATCATCATTAGACTCTGTGACTGTGATATTGTGGACCTTGAGGAACATCTGCTGTCTTTTTTTTCGGTGCTTTTAGGTGGAATTTTGCACTGAAAGGAGTCGTTTAAACCAAGGCTTATAATTACTAAGGTTATGTTCCATACACCACCAATAAAGTCATCATTCACTGATGAATCAACATCAGAGTCGTACACAGATCCATTGAGATCCAGATCAAATAGCATCAAGGTGATGAGGTCCAGAAAGAGCTCGTTGGTGTCGAATTCAGGTGATGATGGCGATTTGCCACAAGAACTACCACAGCAGTTGGAACAGTTGATTGATAATTTCCTACGAGATTTGAAAACGCCAAAATACAATAAACCATTGACACCGGAGCAGCTAAGTACTAGCTTCCAAAATTTCTACTCGAATTTCCATAGAAGAACTGAGACTTTTGTCAAGGGTTCAGTTTTCTACAAGAGACGTGTTAGTAAGATTGAGTTATTGACCAGTGGAGAAATCGAGGAACAAAAACAGTTTGAAAAAAAGATTGATCAAAAGATAAGGAGATACATTGAGATTGCAGAGGAAAAGATATGTTTAGAGCTCTTTGTTAAGTTGTTCAACAGATTTACACGGGATGTAAAGACAAATGCGTATCTCAAGAGGAAATGCGAGATTATTCAAAAGATCCAGGGGATCTCGTATGAAAAATTGTTGGATATAAATGATGTTGATCTTTCATATCCAATCTTAAGAGACATATCACATCAATTTGAAGAGTTGAACAATTACAAAACTCCATGCACCAAATTGAAAGCTCTTACTAGACTACATGGTTCTATCAATCAATTTTTGAAGAGTCAATTATCCACAGAATTTGTTGATGGTGATTATTTCCTTCCATTATTGATCTATCTCATTTTGATCAATGAAGATGATGTTGATTTCTATTCGAATTTCATCTATGTCAAAAGGTTTAGGCAGGATGAATTACTCGTGGGGGAACCTTTATATTGTTTGACAAATTTCGAAGCTGCCATTACATTTATCCAGTACTTGGAGTTTCAAGAAGACTCTGATTCGTTTGATTATAGTGGCTTGACCCAGGAGGAATTGGATTTCTTGAAAACTAAATATGAGTTCAAAGATGAATCAATTGATATCACGATCCCACCACAAGATCGTCATATTGTCTCCTCTACCTCAACAGATGGGATTAAGTTGATTAGTTCTGCTATTGACAGTTCATTAAAATCAGTTTTCCATAGGTTTAGCACAACTTCTCTGTCATCGATCAATTCTGCAACTTCCACGGATAATCTGTCAACCACGGATGAACAAAGTACAACTTCTACGAACGGTGCTGCCAATACTGGTGGTGAAGGTTACAATCCTATAAATAAGCTTGTCGGAGCAATGAGATGGAGAAGTGGCAGTACACCACAACCACCAACCCCACAACTTATTCAATCTGCATTACAATCACAGCAACAAACCAATTCATCAAATACTACCATCAATCAAAGTGATGTTAATGGTACCATAGCAAACAACAACAACTCACAACCACCTGTTGATCTCGAAAAGTTTGCAAATCGTGCATTCCCAGAATTGACAGTGATGGAATTGGAGCAGATGTTTAATGACTATACCACATTGACCAAATGGTTATCGAAAAAGACATGAAAAGATCACAGTACCACCATATACGTATTTAATGAAGAACTCACACATGAAACAAGTGCATTACTATATAATGAAAACTATACACACATATTACATGACATGAACTCTATTGATCTCTACAGTAGCTGAGTCTTAAAATTTTGAATATATGTGCATCTGAAAACCGTTAAAAACCTTAAACCTAACTATAAACGTAAACCAAAAACTATATAAACCAAAACAAACGTATTAAAATTAAAACAAAAGGGGGTACTCCCCTATTGTACATATCGAATTGAAAAAAGCCTTTATGCGGGCTATCATTATGATAATTATTGTGGACCTTTCTTCAAGAAATCCAACATATCCATCTCATCATCCTCCTCATGGCTCTGTTCACTGTGTTCACTGTGTTCACTAGGAACTAATGAGTTATGACCACTTCTCAACTTATTCGGTATGATCATTGTTGTTGAAGCGCTTGAATTTTCCGAAGTGATGACATTAACATCATCATCGTCTTGATCACTTTTCTTCAAGAATTCATCAGTATTTAACGAAGTCATCAAGTTGACACCGCTGAATGTTGTTGTCGTTGTGGTGGCCAAGTTGGCGCGTTTGGTTTCTTCATCAGGTAATTCATAGAGTGGTAACCATTTGACATAATGTCTCCATGCTGCGATCTTGTGGTCTTCTTCAGGTGAGAATGGTGATGATGGTGTATGTGCATATGTCAATTTCCAAGGACGTTCACGATACATGTATACCAAAGTGTCGACGACGCCGTTGAAAGGTTGCATGAAGCATGCTATTGCTGAGATGACAAAGATGGATTTCAAGTTGAGTCTTAGTGATGCAGAGATTAATGGGATGATCCAAAGGACAAAATATGCTAGTGGGTAAAGAAATATGACTTTTGTTTGACGTGCAATGACACGGTATCTCGTTTTCAATTTTTCATTATTATCCAGATTGAAATCCGTTTGTAAATTCAAGTCACCTCCACCAGGTTGGGTCATTGCCCTATGTGTTGAAGATTCCATTTTTTTCAATTGTCCTCTAATGTAGAGATAAATTGTGCTATAAATAATCAAGATTGAGAGCATGATAAAATAACGAGGCCCCCAACTGAGTGCGAGTCTATACCAAATTGGTCGTTCCGGCAAGTAGCACCAAACATCTAGTTCGACGTAGCCAACGTTATTGATGAATGCAAGACTTGCCAGTATGACAGGGATCACGAATGATAGGACATACACGTGATACCGTATAAAGTATAACCCACCTGTTTTTTTGGGATAAAAGATCAATAACAAGGTATGAATAGCAAAAGCCAAGATGGCGAAATCACCACCTTCAGTGGCCAAAGCTGTGAAAAACCCCAGGAAATTGATTGTTTTGGGCCCAATATCCTGAGTTTTCCTCTTCATCGATAAGATTGGGTATAAAAGAATCGATAATGCCTTGAGGAAATCGAATATTGTGAGGAAATAGATTAATTGATGACGAAACATTTTCCTTCTTGGATGGATTGCGAAATAAGTGTATAGCATAACGAAGCATGCTAGGATTGAGAGCGATGAACTGACAATACACACGACTCTCAGTGTGTTGAGTTGATGGTTTGTGAACACTTCGGGAGAGTACCTCATCCCTTTGCTGTGTTTATCCTCTATTACTGCTGCTGTGGATGTTGCCAGGTGTGATAGTAGCGTGACTGACGACATCGTGTTGGGTAAGTGATGTTTGTAAGAGGCTGCTGACAATGGTTATATAGGTACTGAAGAGTGTGACTTGGCCGAGTGAATTTCGATGGTGGATTAAGGTTGGTTTTTGGTTTTTGGTTTTGGTATTCTGCGACTTGATTGGGTTTTTTTTTTTCTTTCCATGGCGATTTTAAGGTTTGCAGATTCAGAGAATTTCCGAAAGGGTCGAAAAGGAAGATTTCGGGCATTTTTGGTGGACTTTGGAGACTACGAGACCAGGAGAAGTGGGACTACAAGATAACGAGTATGTGGATATATAGACCAATACTACCACTAACTAATGATAATTATATAGCTACTTGTGTAGTCTGGAATCTGGATGTCCAGTGGTTCTGTGTGGACCTAGTGATTACGTGCCAGCGCGAAATAGTTCCAGTAGTAGCACGGAACTTTCCTGAAGAGGATACGCCAATGGCCCAATTTACCACTCCGAGCAACATTAGTACGAAAGACCAATGGGCACACTGGCTTAGTGCCAAGTCATATTAAACAAGGAGGCCGTGATTATTGTAGTACTACAATAGCTGATAGGATACGTAGATAACCAGGTGTAGTTGTCGTCTCTTGATGTGCTCCTTTGTTGCTGGTAGTCGAGTATGTGGTAGGAACGTGATCGATTTGATCAATATTTTATAGATACACAGCATAAGCTGACATCAAACTTATGCTCGATTGCTTAAATTGCAAATAGCTTATCCTTACTAATTTTATCAATTCGCGACGGTACTCTGAGTATCTATGTAATCAGAGCTGAGACTAGAAATGCCATCATTATTACCTCAAAAGTGTCTCATCAATTGGAACTTGGTCTGTGGCCCACTCACGTACTGGCTAATTAGTCCGGTGGAACATAAATATGAATTAGCTTGCCATGTCACTGTGTCTATGATCCGGCTGTTCCATTGCCTTCTAGACCATCTTTCCCTATTCCATTTCGTACTCTGTATGCTTCACCCACTATAATCAACTCCCAACAAGGATCCTGGCTACTCCTCGTTCATATCACTAGGCAGAATACGTGATCTACTTCGCTTTTAGCCCTCTTGGATTGATCGTACATGGAGCTTCATACGTCATACTGGGTTCCTTCTAGGGCCGAACAAAGCGATCTCAGCTCCAACTTCCAAGGCAGATCATCAACTACGTCCCTGACTAACCGACTTCCATGACCTGTGTGATACCTTGGTGATGCCGTAGACAGTGACTACACCATCTCTTTATCTCTTCAAGCATGGTCAGTCTGTCTCTCCAAGCCTTGTATACCCTGTTGCAAAATGAATGTAAATTTGCAGACGTCCTGATTAGGAAGCTCGGATTTGTGTCCCCTAGTGTTTCCTCCAGAACTTGCAGTGATTTTTTTTTGCTTGCCTCTTTAGGAAACTCTCTTGTAGGTGGACCCTATGATCGTTTTACACTCATAGCTCCTCTGATATAACATCAGTTTATGGAATTTTCACCAATACAAATTTTCAGTAGTAACAAAACATACATACGTCGTTTTCAAGATCTACAAATAAGTGGGTGTCGAGATTTGTAGCTTTTAATGGGAGCTATTTTTTTGCAATTTGGCTGTTTTTTTGCATGGACTTTCCGCGAAATTTGTGGGCCTGATCAGGAAGTGTGGCCGTAACAGGGTTTTTGAGCAAAGACGATTGCCTAAAACGGAACCATATTCCGTGTGATTTTTTCTTGCAATGCACGTTCATGCAGGCCTCGGAGTAGGCCTAATTAGGAAACTCTGCAAATTTACATTCATTTTGCAACAGGGTAGTAAAGCTGTTCTCCTCACGTACCGCGGCATCGTCTTGATCTCCGCGGGATGGTAAGTGAGCGCCCCATTACCCTCTTCGGCCTTTTGCCAGAGATCTTTACCTAGAAAATCGAGATGCTTTCTATTAGAGATCGGCACCAGGTAAAAATTCCGCGAATTACCTGTAAAAAATTACCTGTTTACCTGAGTTCAGGTAATTACCTGTACAGGTAACAGGTAGAGGGGTATTACCTACTATTACCTGCCATATATGTCTCCGACCTAGAACGAGTATGAAAGCTGTTGGTTATTTGGGATAGGAGCTGGTATTAACATAGGGTATTCAGGAGCTGCTTACACATGCTAAAAGCTACAATATTAGTTCATTCATTTGGAATTACTGACTTGAAAGGTAATTTGTGAATTTCCTCAAGCTTGAACATGCCAACCCCTTCTCTTCATGATGTCAAAACTTCCTTAAAGGTTGAGTCAATGCAATATTCAACGTATGATGATCAGTTAAATTCTTTAAGTCTACAGGGACAAAATTCGAACAAGAAGATCATATAAGGTTATCTTTAAAAAGGGTTTGATAATGACAAAATCAAAACTGATTCATGCAAACGTCAAACATCATTAGCATGGCAGGCAAGTTGTATCTGTCAATGCTAAAACACAAATCTAGGATGCTAGAGCTATTATACACAAATCCAAAATCCCTATCAAACCACCTCATCCTCAACACCCAAGAACACCCTGAAAGTTAAGATTTAGACCTAACAATCTACGTGATCATGAATAAAAACAAGCTGTGTATTGATGATAAGTATATAAGGTGTTGAACCTTGTTGAAACATTGTTGAAATGTGTAAATGATATTGATAATGAAACATTGTTGAAATGTGTAAATGATATTGATAATGAAACATTGTTGAAATGTGTAATTGATATAAAATTGGACTTTATAGTAGACAAATGTATGAGAATAGAGCTCTGTAATCAAATTATCAAGTCCTTGATTTGTTGGATAGCCTCCTCGGAATTTAGGTCACCTTCCTCCTCACTTAGGGCTTCTTCATCCATAGTCAGGTCTATAACCATATCGACCCCTTCTGCGGAATTATTTTCATCTTTAGAGTATTCAATAAAATCCTGGGTTGTAGTGGCTTCTGAAGTATCCGTATCGATAGCGACAACAACTTTTGGCTTGCCAATATGTAGCAACTTCTTGAGCTCCTTCAGTCTAAAATCCACATTTGCATTTTCAACTATGACACCCTCATTTGATGGCATCAGCTCATTCGCCTTGATAATGAACTTAAAAAATTCTTGGACCTTATCTTCACCAAATCTTGTACATAATCTTTCTTTGATAAGCTCAATTTGTTTATGAGAGTGGGCGTATGGCTTTCCTGGTATTTGTAAAATATTTTCATTTTCATCAACAGTTTTTTTTGCCAACGTAGACTTGATTATCATGACCACCTCGAGCATGAAACCTGTTATTTTTTGACGACGGAGCTTCAGACAATTCCTAGCCAAACTGAATTGCCTCTCAATTTTAGTGCTCGACATTTCAACAGTCTTACAGTTCAGGGCGAATTTGGCAATCAGAGGGAAATTGAAGGTTTTTTCTGGACTGCGCCAGAAAGCTTCAATGTCAGCCTCATCCTCGAAATCGTCTATGTTGAGCTTCAAATTTCTGTAATGTGTAATCTCTTTTCGAATCTGGTCTTCAATACTTTCACCTCCATTCAACTCTAATGTACCGTCAGAATTGTCTTCTTCGTCACTGGAAAATTCGGGAATTTCTAAACCAGACCATACGGCCTTTCGCTTCTTTCGTGGTGAAGGTTCAGATGGGGTATTGCACTCAGTTGGTTTGTAAAGTCCTAATTCGTCGTTTAACAATGTCAACTCTGATTCAAGCTCGGCTTCGACCTCTCTGATCACATTAGGCCACCCTATCGAGAATCCTCTAAGTTTCAGATGGTGTCGGATTGACTTTGCTTTCACGACTGGGTTCAAAAAACTGTAGAGCATAATTCTATTTCCCTCTTTAGCACGGGATAAATATTTTTCAAAGGCTTTTCTAATTGCTGGGGATATATTGGTAACAAGGTTTTTAAGCAAAAAGCTTTGGATATCGGATTTGGAGTCTCTTAAGTCAACCTGGTCGACAATACTGCCATCCTCAAAACTTTGAATAACAACTTCAACAGCATTGTACAGTGCTAAAAGGTCGATAACACTAGCTGTCTCGCTGGAAGTTATCTTCGTCAACTTGTAAAATGGCTCTAGCATATTCTTGATCAATGTCACAACATTCCAGTCAATGGCGGTCAACAAGGAAGATCTCCCTTCTTTCGCATAATCACCTCTTTCAGCGGCTTTGCTAGAAACCAGTACCTTTTCAATGAAAGTTTCAATCGGTTTTCGTAAACCAACTAATTCCTTCAGCATCAGAAAAGAGCTATTCCATCTCGTAGGACAATCCAAACTAATACTAACAGGTCTGTACCCTTGCTCAACACAGATCTTTCTAAAAAGTACCTTGTAGTCGGCGTTTTTGAAGCATGTCTTGATAAATCTACGGCATTTAGCTAGAACATCTTGGGCGTTCAGATTGATAGATGAATCATCGGATGGATCAGCAACTTCGAACTTGTTGGAATTCAATTGTTTAACCTTCAAATCAAGTTTGTGAACGACGACCCTAGACAAAATATTCAGAACATGGGAGTTACAGCATATAATGTCTTGGGCGCCGCGGAAATGCATTCTTGCCCTTTCTTCATAGGTCATATGGTGGGTAATCTTTTGATAAAGCAAATCACACATTTGAAAGTGCTGTGGCGCATTATCAGCGATAACATGTCTCAATTTAGTTTCAATGTTATAAGCAACAACAACTTCATAGATTATGTTTGACAACTCCACAGCCGATTGTTTTGACGAAAACTGCTTAAAGGCTAACATTGACTGCTCCTTCCTCATGGTATGTTTGTTGAGGTAAACTGCATACAAACACAGGTACCATTGGTTATTAGGACTATACCAACAGTCGAACATAATAGAAGTTTCACTACAATTCAATTGAAGTTCTTCAAACACGTTCATTCTAACTAGTATATACCTTGACATAACCAACCGTGATGTGAATGTTTTTGCAGAAGGGAGATTGAGTTCCAAACCTGGATTGATGCTTTGAAGCATTTCTTTGAAATAGTCAGATTCAATCAAGCTAAACGGCAAATCGTGAGCAATAAAACAATCTAAAATTTTTTGTTGGATGTTGTGATTGGTGAGGTTGTGGTTTCTGTTGATCAGCATACTTGTAACATCTCTTGTACCATCTTTAACTTGTTTGGTTGGAGGCTGGCTGGAGTGAATGTTGTCATATTTTTCCTTCAGACGTTGATGTCCTGAACTAGCGAGATGTCTTGCAAGTCTTGAAATGTCACCATCGAGATGTTTCCATGTGTGTGGAAATCCACATCTCGAAGAGGATTCAAGTGGACAGTGAATTTGATAATCTTGGTATTTTCTAGTGGTAGGGCCTTTGTCATTCTTCTTCACAAAGGAAGAGTCTTCTATCTTCTCAAACGTGAAAATCCTCCAAACTTTGGCAGTGGAGGTTTCAAGACCTAGCACGGAGCTCGTATTAACTGATGGTCCAACTTCAATGGCATCCTCGCTCTCGCCATCATAGTCTTCTGCCATTTTGTAGGTTGTTAACGTAACAGAAATGGAAAAGTCAAGAGTTGGAGTTTGTAGCTTAAAAATTTGCAACGACCAATTTTAGTGTACGCTACAGGTCGCGAATGAGATCTACAAAATATTTATGAGTGCCCCTATCAGAGAATGTGGGGTAACCCTACCTATATTCATTACCTGTTACCTGCTTGGACCAGGTAAACAGGTAATTACCTGACAGGTAACAGGTAGGGGGGTCTTACCTGTTTGCCGATCTCTACTTTCTATTATGCTCAACGGGTCCATTGTTTATTTAGCCACACATAAGGCACATCGCAAAGATTAAAACAACCAAATGCTACTATAGTATAAGCCACCACATGCTATAGCACAACTACAGCATAACACGACTACCAATGACTCCACACACAGGCCTGTTCTTCGCAGATGAAGACAGACATCAGTTCACAGCTATCCAATCAGACTCCGAACCAGAGTATGAAGACGCATATAACGATGACCAGATTGCAAAGTTCTACGGACAGGATACATTCTTGATCCCACCTTCGTCAGCTAATAGAAGACAATCAACAATCTCTCGCAGGGGTTCCATCCGTTCCAAAATCTCCATCACCACAACGGCTCAGGATTCGGAACAGTTCCAATTCACAAAGGACTATTCATCAGATTTATCCACAAGGACACTAGCGGATTTCGAAGAGGTTAGTATATTGGGGATAGGTGCCTATGGGCGTGTGTTTTTGGTAGAGGATATTTACACGAAGAAACTATACGCTAAAAAAACGATCAAGAAGGCCAAAATCTCCATTGATACACAGATTTTCAAAACACATAAAAATGAAAGAGATATATTGGCCAAGATGAACCATCCGTCGATTGTCAAGTTATTCTATTCGTTCCATGACCATGAGGATATAAATTTCATATTGGAATATATCCCTGGTGGAGAGATTTTCTATTACTTGTCGCAAAAGGATAGATTCACTGAATCAGATACAGCATTTTACATCGCGGAGATTGCACAGGCTATTCATCATTTACACACTGTCGCAGGTGTGGTGTATCGTGATTTGAAACCGGAAAATGTGTTGCTAAACGCCCAGGGGCATATTGTATTAACGGATTTTGGACTTTCTTCATTAGACGAGGTTTGTAAATCCATATTGGGTACACCTGAATTCACGGCGCCTGAAGTGTTGAAAGGTGAGAGTTATTCATATCCGGCTGATTGGTGGTCTTTGGGGATTATGATGTTTGATCTCCTTACGGGTGATGTCCCATTCACTGGTAAGAATAAAGACTTGATTTTCAAAAGGATTTTGAAACAAAAATTGGAAATCCCATACTATCTTTCAGAAGATGCTAAAGACCTTTTAAGGAAACTAATTAATAAGAATCCGGAAAAGAGAATGAAAGTTGATCAGGATTTTACAAGGGTTTTCCAGAAACATAGATTCTTCAGAAAGATTACCAATTGGGATACATTAAGAGAACAAACACCACCTATCGTACCAGATACATCGAATATTAGGGACTCTACAAATGTTGATAAGGAATACATTGACAAGATCCTTGCTAAGGAGGCTAGAGCTAAAAACAAGGCAGCCACCTCCACCACCAATGGTGATGCCATCAATATAAAGAAGAAGGCTGGTCCTTCCCCCTCTGAATTCGATAATGAACTATTCCAAGGTTTCAGCTTTGTCGCTTCGAAAAACATCTTGGATACACATATGTGAATCCCACACATATAGTTTAATATTCATTTCAAACAACATACACCGTATAATCCAACAAACTCTCTTGTAAAACAGCCTCCGTATCCTCCCAGGGCACTCTAAAGATCCCAGCATTTATCATCGGCATATCAACATGCCAATTCCCACTTTTCTTCGTATCCAATAACGATTCTTCCCTCGTTTCTTCCAATTGCTTCTCGAGATCTCTCACTGCCCTTGCTGTATTGCGCACAATCTCCACTGGAGAGTCAGCATTCCCACCACCACCAATACTAGTGAATAAACACGCAATCACATGAGGCTTGTCCAAACCATTGTTCCCTGGATCAGAGCAGGATGATTGGATCAAGAATGTTGTTCCTAGGAGTTCTGAAGGTGAGTGTGTGGAGCAATGATTGATGTATTCTCGTTCGGTGGATGGGAATCGTTTGGAGAACTGGAGGGCGATGCCACCGCCCCAGATCCCGTGGGTGTTACAGGCGTGTGCAAGGATGGAGGGGTTTGGGGCTTTGAAGAGGTCCTTTTTGATGTATTTGATGCTCATAATTGATCGCTGTACTGGGTTATGGGTTGGGAATCTGAAATTTAAGAGTGTAGAGAATTGTCTTTTTCAACTAAATTCGGGTTTTAAAAGTATCGTGATGCGAAATCGCCGAAGCAATTGATACGATAGGTGAGCCCAGCTACTACAACAAGAATAACATTGAAATGCTTGTCGTCTACTGGATTGATAATTTGTTTATATCAGTTACTTTGTAGTTGTATGTACAATTTTCCTCAGTTCATGCCTCAAACTCCAATGATTGCTTGATGACACCAATACTTGCACTCGACTGGATTTTTTCATTCCCACCTTTCGAAATAGCATACTCAATCTCACCAAGACCCTTCAATATCTCAGCTCTAGTCTTGGTCTTTAGTTCGAATTGATCCAGAATGTCAACAAACCCTTGAAGAAGATCAATCAACGCTAATCCTTTGGCCTGTTTAATCTTGTGTAATGTGTCAAGAGCACTACTCCAATCATCTTTCAGGATGGAGTCTAGTATGGTTTCAATGTCTTTTGGATGTGGAGCACCAACACTCTCGTAGATCATGTCTTCTGTTATCTCATCGCCTTCATCAACGGCAGCCTTACAGGCTTGTAACACGTTTAGGGCTTTTCTCATATCACCTTTCGATAGTTTCAATAATGCAGCCTCAGCATCAGTGGAGAGTTTTAATTGTTCCTTGATGATCACTTTGGCAATGTTTTCTTTGATAGAGCTCTCTGTTAATGGTGAGAATCTAAATCTTGTACAACGGGATAATAAAGCAGGATTCAATTTATGTGCATAATTGGCCAAGATACAAAATCTTGTGTTCTTAGTGTATTTCTCAATGATTCTTCTCAATGCATTTTGCGCAACATTTGTCATGGCATCTGCTTCATCCAATATAATTAATTTGTAACCCTTGGAAAAGATTTGCATAGTACTGGCAAAATTCTTGATTTGGTTTCGCACAACTTCAATACCACGATCGTCGGATGCATTTAGTTCCAAAACCATGTTCTTGTAGTTGGAGCCATAGATCTCTTTAGCAAGAGCAACAATGGTGGAGGTTTTACCGGTACCTGGTGGACCATAGAATAGTAAATGTGGTAGTCTACCATCGTTAACAAAACGACGGACTATATGAGCAAATAGTTAGTATCAGTAGCTCTTTAGATATCCATTTCCACGTTGTTTATCAACTCACCTGTATCGACAATTTCTGATTGACCATAAACATCATTTAATGAAGATGGACGGTATTTTTCAACCCTGGAACCTGAGTTAGTATCATGAGCTCAGAGCTTAAGATGTGAGCCACACATACCAAGGAAGATTTTCAGCAGTACGTTCTTTTGACATAATTGATTGAAGCTGATGGAATTAAATCTATGGGCTTCCAGATTCGATCATTTCCTTTGAGTACTAAAGATCTTATACTATACACTTTACACGCTTTCGAAAATACGCCAAAATTACGCGAAAAAAAGCTATTCGCGAACATCGCATCAAAATTTATGAAAAGTGTAAACAAAGCTTTTTAACGGGAATCAAAGATCTGATCAGTGGAATCCACAAGCTCACGGCAACCGCTTCAGGAGTTATTCGAGAGATAATCAGTGTGTCAAGGCTTGAAGGCTTAAGCTATAAAATTAAAGTACGGGAAGAGCCGCCTTTTTCCAGCAGAAAAGAGAAGAGAAGAAAGCCTATCAGAAGCGAAACCAGTATTGAATGGCGGCGCTGATATGAAGAACAACCTTGATGTCCACCTCGAGTGGCTGAGACAGACCAAAGCTCATATACCCAAGAAACCTGTCCTACAGGATATCACAGTCACGTCAAATAGAAACTCAAATACAACACAGCAAACACCAAAGTCCTATGAAGGACTAGCAAGAACCAGTACAATAGCCCAGGAGACCATAACGCATTCAAACGCTGACTTTAGCCCCATACTGTCCAATGTGGACAAGTCGACAAGACGCTCATCAGGGCTACGGCTTGCTAGAAGAGAGCAATCTATCACGAAAAGCTCAGGATCACTACCGTCTAAAAGCAAAAGCCCGTCTCCTCAAACTTCACAACCTGGCATCGAGAATTTGGTGAGGCGGAAAGAGGCAGTCCCTCCACCTGTTATTGATCTTACATTTGATGATGAAGGAGATTCCTCCTCAAAAAGGTTGGTACCCAAGCCACCTGCAAAGAGACAGATACCCGATTCCGTTTTCGAATACACGCCATCTGCGACTTCAAAGAGACAACAGAGAGAAAATAACGATATTAATGACCATTTTACTAGTGATGATTTTGACGACACAGAGTTTAATGAGGCTCTGGTACAACATGACTCGAGAAAACAAACACTTGTTAGTCCAGAAGATATCACAGTGAATACAACTGCTACAAGTGCGCACGAAGCGCCTTCGCCCTCTTTCACAAGACCAGTGATACCCTCTAATGGTAATAGCATCTTCACAAAGGCAAAAGATCCACCACATCCCCCTTCATCGCATACAACCAATTTATTATCGCTTCAACAGAGTTATATCACCATTTGTGAAAAAAGAATCGAACTTTTGGTAAAGAGAAATGTTGTCAATGAATCGACCGCTTTGTCAGAGGATGACAAAAAGAGAAAGAGGAACGAATTGAGCGCCGAATTAGTGAAATTACAACGGGAACAAACACAATTGAAAGCCAAGCTAACTGATGCACAATCACTTGTTGGTGTACCTGTTCAGCAGAAAAAGATACAAGAACCCGTACCCGCCGCTGCTCTCGTGCGACCTGTGCATGCTCAACTACTTGCTCCTCCACCTGTTCTGAATCCAATGACCTCAAATCTTTTGAGCAGTAGGGTCAATATGGAAGTTCCACAATCATCAACAAGAGAAGGACGAAATGCTGAGCAACCAGTGCATTTTGAGTCGATCAACTCTGATGAAGAAACCACTCATGAGTTCCCTGCTACGATCGCAGAAAGAAGAAGACCTGTCAGACCTGTGGATGAGGAAGAAGAGGTTGATGATGAATTTGGTGATCGGACTGGTGAAGGTCTGGTGACGAGTCAAATTGATGAATACGACCAACAGCTGCATACTAGCGATCGTGAATTTCTGGCAAGTGGAGACGATCTCAGTGCTGATGAGGATGGTGAATATCAAGATGCTGATGAAATGCCTGAACTGGAATCAGAAGTTGACGACCTCGTTGTTGACCGTACGGAGATTGATAATTTGGCTAATGATAGTGATGAAGAGATGCATGACGAGATTCGAGACGCGGATACTATGATACCCGCTGCTAACCATGATTTCGATGATTTTGACGATTTTGGAGATGACGAAATTATACAAAGCGATAGGGCTGAACAAGATGCCTTGACCACGATTCATTCTGAAAATAATGGTGATGATGATGAAGATTTTGCAGATGATATCGATGATGAAGTTATAGAATCATACAATAATGAGCGTGAAACGTATGTTCAGCCGCCAATAATTGATGTTGACCTGGAACTTGACTCTATCGATACCAACTTCAACGAACCACCTCAGACGCAATACAAGCCACCTCCACCAATAGTCGAGGAAGATGATTTGAACTACACTTTCCCACCAAGCTCTCCTGCTGTGGAGGAAATCGATGTACCAAAGCAAACACAGCAAGCACCTGTGGAAAATCATCCATGGACGCCAGAAGTATTTGAGAAATTGAACAAAATCTTCAAACTTTCTTCCTTCAGACAGAATCAACTTGAAGCCGTTAATGGTACGTTATCAGGAAGAGACACTTTTGTCTTAATGCCTACAGGTGGTGGTAAATCCCTATGTTACCAATTACCAGCAGTGGTGAAATCTGGTAAGACACATGGTGTCACGATCGTTGTATCGCCATTGATTTCGTTAATGCAAGATCAAGTTGAACACTTGTGGGAGAAAAACATTAAAGCTGGTATGATCAACTCGAAAGGATCAGCTGAAGAGAGAAGAACAACGTTCAACTTATTTGTCGATGGGTTCTTGGACTTGGTTTATCTTTCTCCCGAAATGATTAGTGCTTCAAATCAGGCTAAGAATGCCATTGACCGGTTGTACAAACAAGGGAAGTTGGCAAGAGTCGTTGTCGATGAAGCGCATTGTATGAGTAGTTGGGGTCATGACTTCCGTCCTGATTACAAACATTTGGGCTACTTCAAACAGAATTATCCAGATATACCAGTCATGGCATTAACTGCAACCGCTAACGATCATGTTAAGATGGATATCATTCATAACTTGAACCTTGTGAACCCACTGTTTTTGAAACAAAGTTTCAACAGAACCAATTTGTTTTATGAGGTTCTTAATAAGGATAAAGATCATTTGAGACATATTGAGATGTCAATCCAGGGCAAGTTCCGGAATCAAACAGGTATTATTTATTGTCATTCGAAAAACTCTTGTGAACAAACTGCTGAGAAGTTGAACAATGCTGGTATCTCGGCTTCGTTTTATCATGCCGGTATGGAACCTGAGGATAGATTGGATATCCAAAAGAAATGGCAAAATGGCTCGATTAAAGTTATATGTGCCACTATCGCTTTCGGTATGGGTATTGACAAAGCGGATGTCAGATTTGTTATTCATTTGACATTACCTAGAACGTTGGAAGGTTATTACCAAGAAACAGGTAGAGCTGGAAGAGATGGGAAATATTCATATTGTATCATGTACTACGGGTTCAGAGATGCTAGAACTTTACAGAATATGATATCCAGAGACAAAGATCTAGATAAAGCTGGGAAGGAGAAGCATTTGACCAAGTTGAGACAAGTCATTCAATATTGTGAAAACTCCACAGATTGTCGTCGTCAACAAGTGTTGCAGTATTTCAATGAACAGTTCGACAAGAAGGACTGTGATAAGAACTGTGATAACTGTAAGAAAGGTTTAGACGCATCTTCCAAGTATGAAAAAGATGTCACTGAATATGCCAAGAAGATGACAGAACTTGTCAAATCTATCGAAAGTCAAAAAGTCACTTTGATCTATTGTCAAGATGTGTTCAAAGGGTCCAAAACTCACAAGATCACGAGTGCTGGTCATGATGATTTACCATATCATGGTGCAGGTAAAGATCTTGATAAAGTCGACATTGAAAGAATCGCATTCCATTTAATTGCCGAAAAGATTTTGGAAGAATTTTCAGTGTTCAATGCAGCTGGTTTTGCTTCAAGTTATATCAGAGTTGGTCCACAGGCTTCAAAGTTACTGTCCAACAAGAAGAAGATCATAATGACCTTTTTCACTCAGTCCAAGAGAACAAGACCTACAAGTGGTAATACATCGGCAAGCCTGAACAGAGCACCTTCAAGGACAAATGGCGGAAATAGGCCAAGAACTCTGACAAGTGGTGATATCGATGCATTCCGTTACAATGATGAAAACTTTGACAATGGTCCACAGAGAGCTCCAACTTTCAATGCAACAAACAGTTTCTCCACTGCAAGAGTACAGTTGGAAAGACAGACTTCTGATATGGGTGGTGCACCTGCTACGCCTATTCGTTTAGGTGAGACCAGTTTTAGAAATGAAGAGGATAGAAGAAATTTCGCTAAGGCTTATGAGAAATTAAAAGAGGCTAGAGATAGAGCGATGTCTTCAATCGGTGTTAGTGGCTCCAAAAATGTTGTCAGTGATCAAGTCTTGAGAACTATGGCGCATCAGCTACCGCAGTCTGAAGCCGAATATAAGCAATTGGATGGGTTCACTAATGATTTACAGAAGGGTTATTACAGACATTTCAAGAAGGCACTAGACGGGCTACAACATCTCAAATCCACTTCGACTCCATTGTCAAGACCTGCTCAAAGAACACCAGCAACAGCGGCTCAACGAACCTCTGTCTATTTTGCTGCAGAGGAAGAGGAGGCCAATGCCGATGTGATCAACCAAATGAGAAATTCACAAAAACCTGCGTCATCTTCCACTGGTAAAACAACGAAAAAGACAACGACATCCACTACAGGTCGTAAAAGAACCAAATCATCTCAGGGTGGTTCATCAAGAGGTTACAAATATGCCAATAAGACTAGGAAAACCAACAGTGGAGCATCACAACAGGCTTCCAATGGTGGAGGTCAAAGGAAACAAACGACTTTATCACAAAGGTCCAAGAAAGTTATGAAACAACCAACACAATCGGCAATGCGTCTTTAAAGTGGGCTACTTCTTTTTAGGACGAATTGTGAGATGATTATGTATTTAATTGAAATGAAAGTATAGAACTATTTAAAACTAGTCGATGTAGTGGGAACGTAACACATCGCTTTGCAGAGATCTACCAAAGCAAACACAATATACGTACGAGCTTTGGATTCGATATACCGACTGGATATGAAGAATTGAATACAAATGAACTAATATTTTTCAATGCAAATTGGACCCACCTTAAAAGATCCCGATCTTTTTATATGGTCTCATCATGATAAACAAAACGGGTCTTTGCCGGGTTCTTAGGAGCATGTGCAACGTAATTCTCATCATCTGGTGGTCTTTCCTGTCTATCGTTACTAGCCAGTATAGATTGTAACGAGATCAACAATGAGCTTATGGTATGCACTGGGGTCCATGCTGGACCTAATAGATCGAGACATATATGACCATTTGAATAGACGTGTGGATGTATTGGTATATCGGTGATACCATTTGCCTCATCTTTCACAAAGAGTACCACTGGCGATATGAATGGATAGTCTTCTGGGATCATGACTTTAACTTTGTATGTGTTTGGGTATAATGGGTTTTCCACAATGTTTATGTCTGCATACAGTTCATGTAAATTGTCTGTCAGGATTGGGGAGACACCCTCGATGTTATTTGACTCCAGGTATCTGAACTCTTTCAGTAGCCTTGTTCTAGCGGACATGATCTTCCAGTTGTATTTCACTGAGTCGAAAGCTGACTTGAAGTAAGAAGTTGTTGTAGCTGTGATAGTTGACATTATGGTTTTTCTGTGGGTAGACCCTTTCAAGTTTGGCAGATGACAGTATAAGCTTAAAGGTTTAAACGGATTTGGGTTGATTGCGAGACACTATAAAATAGGAGGGCGAACATGGCAATATTTATATTCTTTCTGGGTGTTTGAATGATTTGGATCAAAAGGTGGAGCAAATGTTGGTTTACGAACTTTAGATCAGCCATCCGGTAAGCCAAATCAGCTTTTGTGATATCAGAAAGCAGTGTGAGGCATAGCGAGGTATCAGCACGCCTGTTTCAAACGTTGAGATCACCTGAAATGTCGCTGAGTATTGGCTAGGTTCCACTAAAAAATAATTACATTCCTATTAGTAAAAATCGTACCAAAAACTCCTTGAAGTTGAGAGTGGAAATGTACTACGTAGGCCGTGATGTGTGGTTTCGATGGGCCTGTGCGTATCGCGCTGCAAGATGATTAGTACATACCGGCCTGTCCGCTTACAAAACACGCAGGCGCACATCGTATTAAGGTATAGGCTGGAATGGCAGAGTATTACCAATAGCCATCGCTCACAAAAACAAAGATTACAAACTCAAAAGTGTATCTGCGATCATTGATTGTTAAAAAAATGCTGGCCTAAACTTAAAGCGTGAAGGTCAACTGTTGTGCTCTACATTTGCGAAACTCGAATCCCGACGTATAATTGAGGTCTATTGTTGTGAAGTTTGGTTACATCATGCCTTCATTCTTCAACAATAACATCACAAAACAACCAAGATCCCAATTGGCATGTGTTATTGTTTGCTCTGATCGTATACAAGGAGTAAGCATCAAATAATATCTCGGATAAACTATTATTATTGAGGGAGCTTTAAATAGATCGATCGTACCTGGCATTTTTCAAGAGCAAGTGCTGCACGATTAGAGCAATACACGATATGTATACGCAATTATCTCAAGATCAACAACAATAGTCGAGCTTAGATGAACTGTTATACTCGTAGCATTTCCGTTCTGATTGTACGATGAGACTGTACAGTATCGTTACGCAGAAGGACTACCACACTGCTCGGTAGTCAGAATGAAGGACAACTCCGTGCTAACTCCTTTCATGTACTGACATCAAGTACATCCGGTATGTGACTATCAAGGGAATGCTTCTAGTTATGATGTTAACAAGCAGAGTTAATTGATCGTACTTATATTTGTTTATAACTAACCTAATTTGAGAGCTTGTTGGTGTATACAAAGCAATGTATTGTGCAATTGCGGAATCCAACTAAAAGTGAAGCAGGAACCTTGAGAAGACAATTAGATGTCAACACTACAAGTGAATGCTCTTCTCTTGGTAAGTACTAGTCACTATTCTGAGGAGCTTTGCACGTATTGTCGTTGACTATTTCTTGCTTAGTTCCTCCATGAATCTGCCATTTTTTGGCAGTTTAATAACGCTTGAAAACATCAAGGCACTTGAAAGGGTGATAACAATGCTCAAAGAACACATCAGACACATCACACCAGTTAATCCACCAACTCACACATCAGCGACGCCTTACTATCGTCCCGGCTCAGTATTATTTAGTCTTTCTATCTCATTCGTCCACAAGGAAACCACGAATCATCAATATAGCGGAACCTGTCGGCCATTAGTACCGGACGAGACAATACAGAAAACAGTACATCATCGAGGTAAAACAATCACAAAGACGAGACACTATGGACTGGAATCGATCCAAAAGAAGCTCTTTCTCCGTTGGATCATATAAACCAAGTATGTGCCAATGATTTCACGACATTGAGGCAAGATGGTATACTAACTTCACCTACTTACAGGCAATTTTGATTATGAACGTTATTCAAATGTTCAATCCTCACCACAACACAATATAGTGCCTCCAGCATTACAAGCCCAACAATTACCTGTCCGTTCAGCGTACTACGAGACTCATTGGCCACTTTTCTCCGGAGATTGGAGTAGGCATGAAGCCACAGGGACAGAAACTGTTGCCATTGCATCATACAGAGAGGATGCTATAAACAAGATTGAAATATTGGATGGATCATCAAACTTGGTGGAGCATGTTAATGGTAATACTTCGGATTCTGTTAATTTTGTCAAGATTGCAGAGACCAATGTGCAATTACCCGTTACAAAATTACAATGGGACCCTGCTGGCACTGAAAGATTGATTACTACGAATGATCGTTTGAAACTTTGGGAAATCGATTATAATAACCAGTTGGTGGAAAGGTTGAATTTGATTAATGGGGTCCAGCATAGTAATAATTCACACCCGGGCACTACAAATAAGCCTCAATCATTACCACCTTTGACCTCGTTTGATTGGAATAAGGTTAAACCAAATATTGTGATAACGAGTAGTATTGATACTACGTGTACCGTTTGGGATTTGCAACATCCTAGCTCACCAAAGACACAGTTGATTGCACATGATAGTGAAGTGTTTGATGTTGAGTTCATTACCAATTCTTCAGATATTTTCGCTAGTGTGGGGAACGATGGATCGATGAGAGTGTTTGATTTAAGATCATTGGAGCATTCAACCATCATTTACGAGCCTCCAGCAAGCTCTACCTCTTCCT
The DNA here is from genome assembly GCA_030674255.1 of Hansenula queroliae. Classification (NCBI taxonomy): domain Eukaryota; kingdom Fungi; phylum Ascomycota; class Saccharomycetes; order Phaffomycetales; family Wickerhamomycetaceae; genus Hansenula; species Hansenula queroliae. The sequence continues at coordinate 121,447 of JAJLXP010000017.1, read as the reverse complement.
CGGTCTCATCAAATTCGATTATGGGGTCCAGTGCAGCACCATCTACTGCATTGTTAAGATTGGCCACGTCAAACGTTGATCCGAACATCATTGCCACGTTCAGTGCAAGATCAGAACAGATTTTAATATTGGATATGAGATATCCAGGTGTCCCTACGCATATTCTCACTGGTCATAGTGGGAGTGTCAATGCTATTGAATGGCATCCAACTCAACAGAAACTATTATCCGGTGGTGATGATTGTCAAGCGTTGATCTGGGATTTCGCCACTTCGAAACCGTTCCAACCTCAACAACACCATCATCACCATAACAGTACGAATAACAATATTTCTAAATCGTCTACTACGAACCCGGGGAATATCATTGAAGTGCCAGATTTCGCGTATAATGATATTTTGGAGGTGAACAATGTCACTTGGAACTCCCAAGGTGATTGGATCGGTGTCACCTCTGGTAAAGGGTTCCAAGGTGTCAAAGTGTAATAGGTAAGCCTAGAAAGCTCTTTTATAGCGCATCTCGTAACGATTAATGTTTGATTGAATTGATTCTGCTCGGCTGTAGTTAATTCTCCAGTAGGTATTAATATCCCGATACGTTCCGGAGTCAACAGAGTCTCCTTTCCCCGGCGCTTTTCGTCTGACTCGGCACATTCGTTATCAATATGCTGATTATGCAGCCAGAACCTGAACCCTTTAGAGTTTTTGACTCGGCGCTCATCTCTTAGACAATAGAGTATGTGAGATTTGACTTCTTTCTTGGGCATCTGATAAACGATTATTTACAGATTAATATAAAACGGTTGATATCCCTTTTAAATACTTTCAGTCCTGTTCGATTTTTTCACTTGATTGAAGAACATTCCTGCTGTGATTTGGACTACTATACGCGCTGGGGCTCTACATTCATCTGCTACTGGTATCATCGCTTACTCCTAGAAAGATCTAATCGCATCTCCTTTCCAGCTCATTAAGCGCCCTGATCAAACAGACCACTCCTTGAAATAATCGCATCCCCCCTGTCCACGATGCTTTCAAGATCCAGAATCTCAACAGGTGCTCGCCTGTTGAAGTCTTTCTCCAGATCCGCTACATTATCACAAACTGCATTGAGAACCACCTCATCGCTTCAATTGCGTTTCAACTCTATCAGCGCTAAAAGTGATGTCTCCTCTGCAAACTTTGAAAAAATTTACAACCCTTCAATCTCTACAAACGCTCAAGATCGTCTAAAACCATTGGACAACTTCCAAAGACGTCACTTGGGTCCAAACTACAACGATGTTACACACATGTTAACCACGATGGGTTTCAAAGATCTAGATGATTTCATCAAGAACACAATTCCTGAAAACATCTTGGTCAAGAGAAAATTGAACATTGAACCAGAACACGGTTTCACTGAAACTCAAATGATTGAAAACTTGGAGTCCATTGCCAAAAAGAACAAAGTCTACAGATCATTCATTGGTAAAGGTTACTACAACACTATTGTTCCACCAGTTATCAAGAGAAACATTTTGGAATGCCCAGAATGGTATACTTCATACACTCCATATCAACCAGAAGTTTCACAAGGTCGTTTGGAATCTTTGTTAAACTTCCAAACCGTGATTTCTGACTTGACAGGTTTACCAGTTTCCAATGCATCTTTGTTAGATGAAGGTACCGCTGCTGCTGAAGCTATGAGTCTTTCATTCAACAACTCAAGAAAGAAGAAGCTAAAATACGTTGTTGATACTGATATTCATCCTCAAACTTTATCAGTTTTGAAAACTAGAGCTTATCCATTGAAGATTGAACTAGTACAATTGAATTTGAAATCTGAAGAAGGCTACAAGCAATTGGAAGCTATCAAGAACGACATCTCTGGTGCTTTGTTACAATACCCAACTTCGAGTGGTGATATTATCGATTTAGATCACTTACAAAAAGTTTCCGATTTAGTCCATTCTACAAAGGGTCTATTTGCCGTTGCAACTGATTTACTAGCTTTGACTTTATTGAAACCTCCATCTTCATTCGGTGCTGATATTGCATTTGGTTCATCCCAAAGATTCGGTGTCCCAATGGGGTTCGGTGGTCCTCACGCTGCATTCTTCTCCGTCATTGACAAGTTGAACAGAAAGATCCCAGGTAGAATCGTTGGTGTTTCCAAAGATAGATTAGGGAACCAAGCCTTGAGATTAGCCTTGCAAACTAGAGAACAACACATCAAGAGAGATAAGGCTACTTCTAACATTTGTACTGCACAAGCTTTATTGGCTAATATGGCCTCAAACTATGCAGTTTACCATGGTCCAGTTCAATTGAAGAAAATTGCTCAAAGAGTCTATGGTTACACTTCTATTTTGGCCAACTTTATTCAACAGAACAGCTCTCATGAAATTACCAATGCTCAATGGTTTGACACTTTAACTATCAAGTTGAATGGTGTCTCTGCTGATGAATTGATTCAACAAGCTGTTGAAAAATACCAGATCAATCTTTACAAAGTTGACAACTCCACTGTCTCCTTAAGTTTGGATGAAGCTGTCACAACCGCTGACTTGGCTGACTTGACTGAACTATTTACTGGTAAATCAATTGCTATTGACTCCATCAACGAGTTCCCTGAGTTCCCAACTTCATTAACAAGAACTGACAAATACTTGACAAACCCAGTCTTCAACTTACACCACTCTGAAACTGCCATGTTGAGATACTTGCACAACTTGCACAGTAAGGATATTTCATTGGCCAACACTATGATCCCATTAGGTTCATGTACCATGAAATTGAACGCTACTGTACAAATGCTACCAATCTCATGGCCAGAATTTGGTGCCATCCATCCATTCGTTCCAAAAGATCAAGTTGAAGGTTACACTGAATTGATTGACATCTTGGAAAAGGATTTGGCAAACATTACCGGGTTCAGCTCCACCACTTTACAACCAAACTCTGGTGCTCAAGGTGAATTTGCCGGGTTAAGAGTTATCAAGCAATACCATGAATCAAGAGGTGAATTCGATCGTAACATCTGTTTGATTCCAGTCTCTGCCCATGGTACTAATCCTGCTTCTGCTGCTATGAATAACTTCAAAGTTATTCCAGTTCAATGTTTGGAAAATGGTTCTTTGGACTTAGTTGATTTGGAAAAGAAAGTTGAACAATACAAGGACAATTTGGGTGCCGCTATGATTACATACCCATCAACATATGGTTTATTCGAGCCAGGTGTCAAGCGTGCCATTGAATTAATCCACCAAAATGGTGGTCAAGTCTACATGGATGGTGCTAATATGAATGCTCAAGTTGGGTTGACCTCTCCAGGTGATTTGGGTGCTGATGTTTGTCACTTGAACTTACACAAGACATTTGCCATCCCACACGGTGGTGGTGGTCCAGGTGTTGGTCCAATCTGTGTTGCTGAACACTTGGTTCCATTCTTGCCAAAGCATAGTGTTGTGGAAATTGAAAATGCTACTGAAAAATCTATTGAATCTGTTAGTTCAGCTCCATATGGTTCTGCCTCTATCTTACCAATCTCATATGCATACATCAAACTTTTGGGTTCTACAGGTTTACCATTCAGTTCCACCATTGCCATGTTGAACGCCAACTACATGATGAACAGATTGAAAGATCATTATGAAATTGCCTTTATCGGTAGAGACGGTATTGAACAATGTGCTCACGAATTTATCTTGGATTTGAGAAAATACAAAGAATTGGGTATTGAAGCTATTGATGTGGCCAAGAGATTACAAGATTATGGGTTCCATGCTCCAACATTGGCATTCCCAATCCCAAGTACCTTAATGATCGAGCCAACTGAATCTGAAAACTTGGAAGAATTGGACAGATTTGTTGATTCTTTAATCTCTATCAAAGGTGAAATTGACGCCTTCTTGAAAGGTGAACCATTAGGTCAAGTGTTGAAGAATGCACCACACTCGTTGAGCGATGTGGTTTCTTCATCCGACTGGGAATCCAGAGGTTACACAAGAGAACAAGCTGCCTACCCATTAGCACACCTGAAAGAGAACAAGTTCTGGCCAACTGTTGCAAGATTAGATGATACATATGGTGATTTGAACCTATTGTGTACCTGTCCATCTGTTGAAGAGATTGCCCAAGATCAATAGATTTCTTCCTCCAGGATAATCAACTATGTTCAACCATAACCCCTTATTTAAATGATATAACGTATAAATGTATATTAAACACTACAAAATGATGCATGATTAAAAATATTTATAAACAACTGTAAGAAATGCACTGAATGTTAAAAATGTATATAAAGAAGATTCTATATGACTGACCATATCGACACCACTAATGATATTACCAGAAGCACTTTGTTCAAAGAGATACCTCTAATCCCAAAACTCGAAGCTCTAATTCCCACATAGTTACACGTGGAATATTGAACTGATGTGTCCAAGTAATAGTAGCTTTGTGTCAATAACGCATCATCCGACGGACACTGGAATGCAAAGTCACTAGGACAATCACGAACAATACCATAACACATGCCTATACATGGCAAGATCTCATAGTATGGGTTTGGCGGGTTGATGAGCTCATTGATGTGATCCAGTCTTGATTGGTTAACCTCTCTATAAAGGTATTCTGTTCTATTGACAGTGGTACAACGAGGGATTGTCACTGCACATAGCCAATTCTTGTATGAATTGCTACAGTCCGCGCATGTGACGATTGGTGAGTATCTTTGATCACCTTCAGCATCACATGGGATCTGTTGTAATGCCTTGGAAAAGTTTTTGAAGACCCCCTCGGCGTATGTATCATATAGGGTCCCCAATGTGGCGAAATCCGCATCAAGGCCCAAGTTTTTAGATTTGGGAACTGAGTATGCAACGTTTTCACAAAATGTCAGGTTGAAGACTAATTGACAAGTATCAGGATCCTTGGTTCTGAATCGTAGCTTATGGAAGACAACACCACCGGAATCTTTATTTGCGAAATCTTGAGTCACGTAGGCAACATAGTTGGTTGAAGGTGATAGCCCTTCGACGTAGATCTGTTCTTTTAAACCACCACCTCTTTGTGTGAATGAATATGTGACGTTTTGTGGGGCGATCAAAGAGTTTGAGTTCACCACTGAACACCAACTTCTTTCCAAATCTGGTGTGAATTCATCATCGAAAATATGGATTGTATAGTATTTACTCGAAGATCCCAAAATGTCAGTCTTGTTACCGTATGAAGTTGTCAAATTCCCAGTGACGAATAATGCAGTGGTATCATCCGAGTCTTCCATACTGATCCAGGTTCTATTATCCCATTGGAATAATAAATCATCTTGAGAAACACCCAGTTGGATGGTAAAAGTCCCATTAGAACTATCATAATCCTCAGCAACTAGTAGCATGTCGAGAAACAATGATCCGTTGGTTTTGACACTAGTGTATGCAGTTGCTTGGAAATAACCCTTGTTGAAAACATCATAGGTGTAATTGAGTTGTAAATCTTCAATAGTTTTGTTTTCTGAAAAAATGGACGTATCGTTGAATCCATAGTAAACTGATAGGTAATCATTTGGATTCGAGAGTCCAGCAGGATATGAGCAAACATTACCTGTGATGAACAATAAAACTGAATATTGACTTTGTGTAGGTGGATGTGTTGTATTGATTTCGAATCTGTACTGGAGAGATTCGCCAGGTTCCAATGTAATTGATACTGGTTTCATATCGTACAACCGATCTGGTGCGCTTTGCTTGTTCAGTAGTTTGGAGAGTCCTCCTCTCTTGTCAAGCTGGTTGAACCCATCCGAGCTACCCACATCGCCATCTAATCCTTCCACAAAGGGTACTCTTGACTGTTGAGCATCTGCTATACTTGCTGCCTTTGGCTCTGGTAAGAGACTTGTGTCTCTCAGTGAATCACCATATGTAGATATCCTTCTGCTCTGCGCATCTACCGAACCTTTCACTATAGCAAAGAACAGGAACAACACGGCAACCCTGATCCCGAGCATTTAGTATCTAATGAGTTGTAGTGTGACCAATATATGCTATTTGCACCTCCTCAATAGCTATCTTCAGTCAAATCTCAGCCTGATCACCTCCTAGAATCTCACAGGACATATTCTATATTTATTCAAGGCACATTATATTATAGTACATGTAAATAATGCGCCTTTCCGCGCCCTTCCAGAATCTTAGGATTCCGAGGGCTGTCAAAACTTCACGTGACTCTTAGACACCCTCGTATTTCCGCAAGGAACAATTTCACGGCGTGGCCCGTCTAAAAAAATTGGTTGGGCACCGCGAGCTGATGGAGGAGATTATGAAGGTATTGTTCACTATTATTAAGAGCTTTGTCAGGTCCTTAAAGTTGACAGATCGCAAGCAGACAGAGTACACAATCCTTTATATAAGGCCTCGATTCCCATTCCCTTCAAGCAACTCTCCATCATCTACAGAGCAAGAGACAATCTCCCTATAAATGAAGGCCGTTTTCATCGAACAAGCTGTGAGTACCAAATGTTGGCCGTCTGGCTGTATCAAAGAGGTGCAAACGTTGACTAACAAAAGGCGATCCTAGTGCGATTCTTGTCGGAAAAGGAAGCTGAAATGCTCGAAAGATCTACCAAAGTGTACCAAGTGTATCGCACACAATTGGGACTGTACGTACTCACCAAGAGTGGTGAGAAGTCCGCTAACAAGGGTCCACTTGACCAAAGTTGAGAATCGTGTCCGTGACTTGGAACATCTGGTACATGAACTATTGCCTGAAGCTGATATTGAAAAACTTTTGAGTAGACAAGCTCCAAGAAAGAGTGTCTCGTCAAGAAGCCACTCTGAGACTCAATCTCCTGCTAATCACTCACCTGTTGCCAATTCAACGTTCTCAGTCGAGTCCACTGACGATGCGAGCAAACAGCACAATCCTGAAGTCCCTGAGGATGATGTTCCAGATGATGCTATCTATGGGTTCGATTGGGTTGAAGAAGATTTCGAATCGTCTGTCAATGATGGTATGGCTGCCTTGAGTCTGAACGCTTCGAATAAAGGGTATTTCGGGGTCGCTTCAAGTGCAGTTGTGCTTAGAGCGCTAAAGATACCGAAAGAAGGCGATATGGATTATGAAAAGAAAAGTCCAAACTCGAGAAGTAACTCCAGAGTTATGGACGTCGATTCCACTGTGTCCTTGAGTGCTAAATATCTTACAAATGAGTTTGTCGATTCTTATTTCAAAAACTACCACACTTCATACCCTTTCATCCACAAGGAAACATTTTTGGCACAATATAGAGATGAGATCCCAACTCCACCTCATGAAATATGGCAAATCTTGTTAAACACCGTGTTGGCACTGGGTGCTTGGTGTTTACATGGAGAATCTTCCAATTTTGACTTGCATTATTATCAAAATGCTAAATCTTATCTCTCATCCTATGTTTTCGAAAGTGGGAGTATCCCATTGTTACAAGCTTTGACCTTGTTGAGTAATTATGCTCAAAAGAGAAATAAGCCAAACACAGGTTGGAACTATCTTGGTCTTGCCGTGAGAATGGCCATGGGGCTAGGTCTATACAAGGAGTTTTCTAATTGGTCTAGTTCGAAAAACCAACTGCAATTGGAAATGAGAAGAAGGCTATGGTGGGGGTTATACATCTTTGATGGTGGTGCTGCTATCACATTTGGTAGACCTGTTAACTTACCAAGTGAGCATATGATGGATATCGAAAGTGTTTCGAATATCGATGATAACGAATACAATTTCACAAGCTTGAAACAAGAATTATCTCCAGTTTCATATCCAACAATTTACTCTGGTTTAATCGAACAAGTCAAATTCACCAAGATCTCAACTGATATCTACAACAGACTAATATCTAAACCATCACCAAATGCAACTGAATGTCTGGCATTGAACAACAAGATTCAAGAATTCATCCAGCAATTGCCACCTTTCTTCTCGGAAGACAACATGGTCGCCGAGAATGCATCACGTATTCCAAATGAGCCAAAAACTCCACAATGGTTGGCCTTGACAAGATATAGATTGATTTGGAGATACAAAAACTTACAAATCATCTTGTTTAGAGCTTTTGTTTGGCAAAGAGTCATTAAGGCAAATAGTGCAGATAATGTTGATTTGACAACTTCCCCTGAAGGTAAGGCGTGTCGTAAGATTTGTTTGGAATGCTCACATGAAACAATCTTATCAGTGTCGAATTTCATCAATAATCATGAGATCTCGGTTATTGGAAGTTGGTATGCTACTTTCTTCCTATTCCATGCTGCTTTGATTTCTGTGGTTTGTTTGTGCTCAGAACCAACATCAAAGCATTCTACAAGTTGGAGAAATGATATCGTGTTGGCCAAGAAAGTCTTGACATCGTTGGCTAGAGTGAATACATTGGCTGACAAGTTCATTCAAGAGATTGATAATTTATGTGGTAAATACTTGGATGAAGTCATTGAGACTGTTAATGAAACCACAGACGCTAATGTTAAATCCTCAGCAATGAGTTTTGTCAAGTTACAAGATCCAGACTTACCAGAAATCAACTTGAACGACATCCCATCATCTAACAACTTCAACGATCTATTAAATCTTTTACCATCTGACATTTCAAACATTGAAGCTGCTTCAGGTTTGAATTTCCATGAATCTGGACAATTTGGTGATCAAGTGACTAATGCTGCTTCTGATCCACAAATCAAATTAGAAGTTGGACCAAAAGATTTCATCCCACTTGATAATCAAGATGCTTCTCTCTTCAGTCATATTCCAAGGGCCAATAATAATAATAATAATAACAACAACAACTTGCCACGATCGGAAACTTTCAACCAATTCAATCATCAAGGTTCTCAAGAGACCGTTCATGCCCAATTTCCAAGTCAGCCAACAAATGGTAACTCTTCGAATGGTGGCCCATCGCAGAAGAATGAGTTGGTGAATGATTTCTATTCCTTGATTTTCAACGATGATCAGAACATGACCATGGATTGGAATTTTAAATCGTGAGGTTCCACCAGTGAAATTTTATTGATGATCTTTCCCCGGTGTATTTTCTAATCATTGCATTTCATGTATTAGTGTGTACTATCTTAAATTTAGCTTCTTCAGTTCTATCGTCTTCTATATACTGGATCTAGGAATTTGTTTTAATTGATTCCAAACTTGTAAAACGTTATCGCTAAGCGGCTTTCAAATACATGAGGGTTACGGGATGCGCCTAGATTCTAATGGTACGTATAGTCTATTACGGTGTGTTGTCGGCCTTTCGGGGTCTAGTTTCGGACTTCGGAATTTAGGTATAACCATCTAGAATGAGAATAATTTCAACGTTTGGAACGCTTTCAGCGTGTACCATCCTATTTTATAAGTGTAACACTGCTTGCTGTTTCTCTAGTCTCTAGAACAGAAACACCCGCTATCATGGCTCCAAGTCTTACCATGTTACATACTGTGTTGCACACTGTGTTGGAAACCATCAATAACTATTTCTATTTGAACCCGTTCTATAACAGGAGTAGAATTGGAGGTGTAATAAATCTGTATTTGCACAATACAGACTTCTACCATGGAAACTACTATGGGCTCATAGGGGACTCCTATGGAGAAGGATTGACATTTCTTGAACGGTTGGTGATGTTTCTTATACGTCGAGAATGGGCTTTCAAGACGTCTATATGGTATCCTTTGAAAAGAGTTGGATTGTCTATGGTATCAAATATTCTGCTACCGATCAGCACAGCTTTGAAGTCAAAAAGAAGAAGAATTGCGCATTCGGTCGCTGTGCCTTTGGCTGATCCAGTTCAGATCGCTATTCCAGATGAGTTGATCTTTGAGATATTCGCAATTGCTGAGATCAAACCTTCAAAATTGTTACGAATCAACAGGAAATGCCTTCACAAGTATGCTCCAAGGATCTATGCGGATTTAAATCTGCTTCTGGTGGTCAGTTCCACTAAGAAAATGAGGCTGAACGATGAAAGATATCTCACTTATGGACCGGATTATTCATTGCTAAAGGACACAATGTGTGGGTATGCAATCTATGAGCGTCACTTGGAAAGTGAAAAGTATGAATTTGAGGTTCTGAGTGTTTCAACAGTGAAGAAGTATGGCTCTTTAACTGAGGATGGAAAGACGCCTGTAATTGTGGTATCAAATCATAAGCACGTCATGCAGCTCCTTGAGCGTACCATCAATAATCCCCTGTCGCTAATGAGACAATTCATCGAAAGACTGAATTTCAATATATCAATTTTAAGCCATTACTCTGATCTGATAAACAATCAGGGACTCGTCGGGAAGGCAATCAAGCACGCTAAAGACCAAAATGATTGTAAGGTTTGGGAATGTGATCAAGCAGGTACAATTTTCCTCCTAGACTTTAGATTTGATTACCGGACGAGCCAGGTGTGGAGAATACCTGAGCCAATAGATCATTTCCAACGAATGGGCCTGGATTATGAGGAGTATCTGGAAAGAAAGCTTCGTAGAGAAAAGGTTTTGAGAACTAAATTCCCGCAAACAGTTTACCTGGAGGAATTGGCCTCAGTGTCGCTTTTATTTGATGATATATTCCTTATGGATCAACGTGAAAGGACCAGCAGCATTGAGAGCCCTGATGAACTTGCAAACATTAGCCCAATGTCTAGGTGGCTTGAATATACGAACATGAAATTCGAATGGACAGGAGCACCAGGGGAGCCACCTCAAGATGAAAAGAGACCACGGTATGCGAAGCAGACAGCTGTTAGGCATGGTTTCGAGATAGACATCGATAGAGCCTTCATAGGGAAAAATGACATCGAAGCCTTTTTACACGACAGCATACTGTCCTTGAGTGGGTACAACCCAAACTGCCAACATATCCAATGCTCTCTGATGATTACGGGATTCAAAGACAACGTACCGTGTGTACCTCCAAAGGGATGTGTTGTGCCCGCTGAGTCCATGATAACATTGATCAACAAGCCACCAATCGAGTGGCAGGGCAATTGACGATTCAGAGGGCCAATATCCAATTCGATATCTATACATGTAGTAGTCACATTATGGCTCAAATTGACCTGGGAAGGCAAATAGTATTTACGTATCAATCGAAACTTTCGATTAATCGCTTAACTATCTACTTCGAGGTAAAATTCAAGTTCAGACGCAATATTAACAAATTATGGACGCTCGGTTTATACTATACAAATGATATAATTGATGACACCGGTTATATTCATATTCGTAATTAGTTATAGTCTAGCTCCATTGAGTTAGAAAAATTCTGGAAAAATAGTAAATCTCTTTGTAAAACGGTTAATCCTTATGCAGGGGAACTGCTGATCATCTCTGTATTATTTCTAATTGACCAAATGTCGGAATATAATGCGATCGATCGAAAATTTTAATTCTATTAGAGGTTTAAGTACATCGAATAATTTTACTCAACTTCAAAATCACGCTAGTTTAAAATTTCGAATTTTAATTTTTTTTTTTTTTTTTTTAAAAAGAGCACTTTGGAACAGTCAACAGATGATTTTATGTGGTATAGATGTTATAGCCATGCTTTTCTACCATTCTATCATGGAACAAGTTAAAAAAAAGTTATATGAGCTATGTTTGAAGTCATAGATCATAGGTGTCGGCCGGAATGACAAAAAAATTGGACGAGTCCGGAGTCGAACCGGAGACCTTTCGCATGCTAAGCGAACGCGCTACCAACTACGCCACACGCCCCAATTGATGAATAATCAAGGGAGAAAAACAATTCGACGCGGTAGCTTAAGGTCACGTGACCTTCCTGCAAAATTCGCCAATTTTGGACCAATATGACCCTCTGGACAGGTACAAGTCACTAAATTGATTCACGGCCCTTAATAAATCCCTTAACAAGCCAGAAATCTGAGAAATCACACTTAAATTCCCAGAAGTGATAAGAAACTTCCCAAAGGGGAAAGTTATTCCAGGGTGACACAATTGCTCCGATTTTTGAGAAATTAGAATGCGTCATCGGCAAAGTAAAAGAAAAAACAACTCGTTTAACACCCGAAATCCAGTATAGAAAAGGAATGAGTTTTGCACCATTTGGTACAACAAATCCAACATTTGCAACAAACTTACTCAGATCTAAACATACTACAAGTCCTGCTACTGGATACAGATACTCTATAGCCAAGCATACACCATCTGTTGTCTCTTTGTTTGTTTAGCATAACAGCGGTGTAAACGATGGTGGCAAATCGCTTAAGGAACTTGGTGTCGCTCACGAGAGGAGCCGTCAGGGATGCTCGTCAAGTATTGGATGACTTGCTAAATGCGTTGAACCAGAGACCTCAGCCTGCTCTAGTGAGGGTACCAGTGAGAAACCAAAGAGGACCAAGGTTCCCTGTTCCATCTTCAAGAAGAAACTTTAGCACAACTACAGCATTTAGATCCGCTGCTTCCAGCAATAGATTTCTCAATTTCAAGAACTTGAGATATGCTAAGTTTGTTAGACCAAATATTGCTGGTAATTTATGGTCATACTCTGCATTTAGAAGACCAGCTTTTGGGAAAAGTCCTTTTCTGAATGGTCTCTACAGGAATTTTGTCAATTTGAATAGTAGACAATTCTCCACATTTGGCGGGAGCGTCTCTAGAGAAGCCGCTCAGAATCTTACTGCTAATTTGAGATGTTTTTTGAATAACAGTGGTAATATGGCTATGAATATGAAGACTACAAAGTCCAATCAATCACATTTGATCAGTTATCATGGCTGTGCAAGTCAAAACGAAGCTCCACAAACATTTTCCATGGCCAGAGCGGAATCATCACACATGGAAGCTGTGGGCTCGTATGTTGAATTCACTTTACCTAAATTGGAACTTTCCATTCCAACGATGTCTTTTATCAACACTGAGATTTTACAATCTATGGAAGCCGACCTTGAACGTGTCAAGGAACGCATTGATCAGATCCAAAAAGAAGTACATTTGATCTCTGAAGCATATGGTTCTTTACCATTAGAAAGAAGAAAAGACTGTATTAGAATACACTTCCCAAACTCGGAGGTTGAAGAAGTGGAAAGATTGTTGGTTGATCTAGGTATTGACAATGGTGTCGTTTATGCAAATGATGAGTTGAATGCACCTGAACTTTCTAGGAGCTCTAGCAGTTATGGATCATTAGCTGAAGAAGACTTGTCATCTTTATCAGAATTGATAGCCAACGCAGTTCCAGATTTGATTTCGTCAGGTAGTGATTCAACCAGATCTGAATCTGAAAGAGAGTTCTTACCTGTGTTATCCAGTGGAGAATCATCAAGCAGATCACACTCTGAAATGGGAGAATCTTTCTACTTTGCTGATATCAATACAGCGTCTCCTATTACATTTGCCCACTCGTCACATACTTTCAGTGAGGTAGCTGTATGAGCAGGAAAGAAAGAATGCATGAGATTTTAGATTTACGTGTTTTATGAAGTGATTTTTTACATATGAGCGAAGGAAAGGGGATAATTGGTTTTAATATATTATATATAGTCGTTAATTATTGTTTTTAAGAGATATTACAGGAATATTTTTACTAAATCTGGAATTCAATTGTAGCATATTTGTATGACGCGAGTTGCAATGTTTTCATTTCGGCAAAAAAAAAATTAAAGAAAAACATTGAAATTCAGCCTTGATTTACTAGTATAGGAGAACGTTAGTGGAATATACGAGGTCTTGTATCGTCAATTGCCATTGGAAATAGCGTTTGAAAGATGTCTGAACACGTCAAAGACGACGACACGGACTCGTTCCAGGATGCCCAAGAATCAGTAGGATCTCAAGCTCAATCTGTGGATAACAATAATGGGGTTCCCGAAAGAGGCACATCGCCATCCAAATCCAAGAAGAAGAAGAACAAGAAGAAGAATAAGAAGAATGCTAGTCAAGTTGATCTATCCAATGATACTCGTGAGGAATCGCCAGCTACTGATACAGCGGAAAGCGTGGTTGCGGATGTTGTGAATAATGCTGAACCTAATCGTGAGGCTGAGGCGGAACAAGTGGATAAAGTGGAATCTTCAGTGACCAAAACTACAGAGGAAGTTGTATTGCCAACGGAGACTCCGCAAGATTCTCAGGAGACCATAAATGAAGTCATGAAGGATCCTGTGGAGGAAGTTGTTGAGATTGAACCTGTTGAAGCAGTTGTCGAGACTGTAAATGAACCTCAAATTGAAGAAACTCAAAAAGAGGAAGAGCTTTTGAATGAAGAGCCTATAGTTGAAGCAGCAGAAATAATGCCATCTGAAACAACAGTTGTGAGTGAAGATGTTGAAATCTCAGAACCACCAATTAGTCAATCCTCTGAAACCGATGACTTACCAACCACTGGCTTGAAACAATTGAGATTATCTTCTCCAAGAACTGAATCAGGGGAATCTGAATCTGAACAGAAAGTTTTAAAATCACCACCACCTATCTTACCAAAAAGATCCAGCATTGTGTCGCCTGTCCTTCCAAGCAGAAACATATTTCCGGCACCTGTGTTACCAGATAGACTAGATACTTCACAAACTCTACCACCACCTCCACCTCCTCCAGCAAGACCAACTGATCACGTTGATGCGGATGCTTCAGCTACAAGTGATGAATCAGTTCCACCACCACCTTTACCAAAGAGAAATGAGGAGACTACAGGATTGAAGTCATTCAAGAATAGAACTCTACAAACCAGTGCTGCTGATTTACCACCACCACCATTGCCACCGCAATTGAGTGCTTCACAGAAGGCTAATCATCGTCCAGGTGTTATATCCTCTTGGCTACAAAGAGGTACAGCTGCATCTACAAGTACTACATCTATTCCAACATCTGAGAAATCTATTGAACTTGAAGAAAACTATGATTTGCTATTGAGCAGACTAAGTGAAAACCTTGAAGATTACAAGGCTAAGGATGGTATCTCAAGAGAACAGATTGACCTTTCCACTAGCACTTTAAGAACTACATTTGCCGAAAAGGTCTCATCCATCGAAGCTGATCAATCCGAATTACCAGTTGATGACTCCGAACTCAACAAGATCGATTGGCCATTCTGGACACAAGTGGTCAATGATTACAGCGCAACTGCTAAATCAGATCCTGCAAAATTGGCAAAGAACTTATCAGGTGGTATCCCATCTCAGATCAGAGGTATTGTTTGGCAATTAGTCGCTGGTTCAAACCCAAAGGAATTTGAGACTGTGTTTGAACAGTCTAAATTGGTGTCGAGCCCATATGAGAAGAACATTACTAAAGATCTTTCAAGAACAACATTCATCAGTGATTTTGGTCTTAGTGTTGAATCTCTATTTGAGATTATCAAGGCTTATTCAATCAAAGACCCAGAAGTTGGGTATACACAGGGCATGGCATTCTTGACAGTGCCATTGTTGATAAACATGAATGAACTGGAATCCTTTGCCCTTTTGAACAAGTTGATGTTTGGATACAATATCAGATCCTTGTATTTACCAGATATGCCCGGTCTACATTTGAAATTGTACCAATTTGATAGATTGCTTGAAGATTTATTGCCAAATTTGCATACACATTTATTGAGACAGGGTGTCAAGTCGTCAATGTATGCCTCACAATGGTTTTTGACATTTTTTGCTTATAAGTTCCCTGTTGAGTTTGTGTTGAGAATCTTCGATATCATTATAGCGGAAGGGTTTGAATCAATTTTGAAGTTTGCCATTGCCATTGTGAAGGCCAACGAATCCAAATTGCTCACCTTGAACTTCGATGAACTACTAGAATACTTGAAGGAGAACTTGTTCAGTGCATACTTGATTAATCCAACACCTGCCAGTGAGTCAAATGAAGACGATGAAATTTCTGTTCAAGGCGGTGTTGGGGGATTCTTCACCAAGAGAGTTTTGAAGCCGGCACCAGTTATCACAGTTGACGCATTCGATGTGGACCAATTTGTGGAAGACGCTACAAATGTCAAGATCTTACCAATAACGCTGAAGAGATACGAAGAAGAGTACCAAGAAATTCATCGTGTTGAAAAGGAAAGACAAGAGGAAGTTGAAGAGTTGAGACTGAAGAACAAGCAACTCACCAAAGAGATCAGAAAGATTGAAAATAGCTATGGTCTGTTGAATAGAGAACACGTTCAAATAGCTAATGAGATGATCAATGGTAGAATGAAGATTGCAACGCTGGAGGATGAGAACAAAGATTTGAAAGTACAAAACCAAAACTTGCGTGATCGTGTCAAAAGCTTACAAAGTCAAGGAGAAATCGAAGTTCCAACAACGCTTGAAGCTGATTTGAAACTGACTATGGAAAGAAACTTGGAAGTGATGACAAAGAATGAAGAGTTGGAATCACAAATATCGGATTTACTGAAAGAGATTGAGGATTTGAAAGCAAAAGCTTTAGTTCCAACGGCTTCACCACCTACTGCATCACCTGTCCAAAAACAATCGTCGTGGACTAAGAAGCTATTCAAATAAGACCAGTATAAATAGTAATAAACTACGATGCTACGTAAACTGACAAACAAAGCACGTCGACGATGTCTTCAAATGTAGTGTAAATAGATCTGTGGCCGTACCGAATATCTCCCGAAATTTTCAAAATCTTCGACAGATCGAAAAGAGTGTTTGTATGAGAGCTCCAATATTGAAACTAAAACACAACAGACTATCGCACGATGTTCAATCCATTTGGGTCACTAATATCGACAAGAAGCTTTTCCACTTCCACGGTCGGGTTCGGCAGAGCTTTCAAGCTTGTTGTTACTCGTAAAGTTGCCAAAAGACCAGAATATAAAGAAGGTGATACCAGACCAAACCGTATCCCAAAATGGAGACAACAATACCCTGACTACAAATATGGTGAATCCAATGTTTACAAACAGAGTAATAGAGGGTTGTATGGTGGTAAATTCATTGGTTCCGGTCATAACATCTCAGAATTTAGAAATAAAGTCAAGAGAACATTCAAACCAAATGTTCAAACTAAAAGACTATGGAGTGAATCGTTAAAAAAAACCTTAAAATTGAAAGTCACAGCTTATGCATTAAGAACCATTGACAAAGAAGGTGGTGTCGACAACTACGTTACCAAGGATAAGTCAGCTAGAATTAAAGAATTAGGTCCAACAGGTTGGAAATTGCGTTACTTGGTCTTGAAGAAGAGATATCAAGCTGCCAACCCACCACACGCCAATGCTAAAACCGTCACCTTATCCAACGGTGAGACCGCTAAGGCCTATTTCAACGTAAAATCCAAAGCCTTCGAAGGCCAAGATGTCAATTTAATTGTTGGTAAGAGAAAGTTACTTGGATTGTTAACCAAACAAGAACAAATTCAAGCACAAATTTTGGGTGAAAGAATCAGTACCAAGGAGGTGCGTTCCAAATACCTTAACAGTTCTATCCAAGAGATGTTCACTGCTTTGGAGACTCTTGGTTTCAACTCTAAAACAATCATTCATATCCCAACCATTCCACAATCCGGTACTGGAGCAACTGTTGAAACAACTGCTTAGACGATTAACCTAAGAGGGTATAGAAGGGACGGTCTGGGGTGTTCAGTTTTGTATATAGATAAAAAACTTGTCGAATATAGTACGATGCATATGATCGGAGTTGTAGTGAAATGAAAGAAGTGATTCAATCTGGAGAAACGAGATGCATTAGGGGGATTATAGATTAGGGCTTTGGAGACTGATCTCCTACATCACGTGATACCATCATTCTTGCCCTAAATTTACACCTTTACACCACAAAAATGAAAATCAGCATAAAAACAATTCGCGAATGCAGTTAGTGTTGATTGCTTTTTTCGCTATGGAAACCGATGCTATTTTTCATTTCCGAATACGGAAGTCTAAGACTGCCAGAATCCCCGTGCAGTTTCCGGATTCGGACACACTGTGACGATGTCCAAAGAAATTTTCATCCAACTGGTGAAAAATGAAAATCAAATTTGAACTTGAGTTACACCTAGTACAAAGACCTAATAGCATCAAACATATCAATCAAAAATGGCTCCAAGATCAGGTATGTGAGGGTACAAAGAGCACAGGAATGAGATGTACAAGAGAATTCACCACTATGGCCAATATGAATTGAGGATATATCGTTCTTTGAAGAGATTTCAGAGGGACAAATTCATGATAGAGATTCAACTAAAGATCAACCAAAAGATCAAGTACAAGACACATAAACAAGAGCACAGACATATTATTTGAAAGAAGAGAGAGTACTACAGAGTGTCATACACTGCAGAGTCATTTCAATCAAGTTCATTTACACGAATTTAGAGGATCCAATACTCAGAGTAAAAAGACAGGGGAGAAACTCTATCAATATCATATGGAGGACCATCAAAGATATCTCACACCTTGTAGCTGACTGGTGTACTTCACCAGTGTGAACGTTATGAAGAACAATCATACTAACTAGACTTTTAGGTATTGCTGTTGGTACCAACAAAGGTAGAAAAGTTGAACAATTAGAAAAAGTCCCAAAGGTTTCTTACAGAAAGGGTGCTTTATCTAACAGAGCTAAATTCGTTCGTTCAATCGTCAGAGAAGTTGCTGGTTTAGCCCCATACGAAAGAAGATTGATTGAATTGATCAGAAACGCTGGTGAAAAGAGAGCTAGAAAGGTCGCCAAGAAGAGATTAGGTACCTTCCAAAGAGCTAAGGCTAAAGTTGAAGAATTAAACACTATCATTCAAGAATCTCGTCGTCATTAAGAGAAGAGGTTTGGATAATAACTTAATAAATACAATATTGTTCGGATATCTTTTTTAAAAAATGCGTTGGTGTGTTTCATATAATGTAAATTAAATTCATGACAGTTTGCAATGTAAGATTAATCAGAGGTAGATATTAGAGATTTTTAATCAGTTGATGACTAGTACTAGGCTGAGTCTCCAGCTAACATTTCTGGCCTCGGTGCTCGGTATATTGGTTATATAAATCGCGAATGAGATCTGTAGGCGGAAAGTATTGTAAACATGACATATGGCAAGATCTTGTGATACTTGAATAGTATTACTGTACTTCCACAGACAAGCAACAGGCAAATGTTTTCCAAGAACCCACTCCCATTTGCTCTAGCGAAGACTAGCTGGAGACACCAGCTCCTACGATTGAACTCTACCAGAACAGCTCCACCAACATATTTTAGTGAACATTTGAATAACGGCACAACATCACCAATTACCAATGATCAACCAAGATCCCAATCCAATACAGCATATCAATCAGGTCAACAGCCACCTTTTACACCTTCATCACAACCACAACCACGTTTCTCACCATTAAGAGACCTTTCCGTGGTGTTGTCCATAGTGGCATTATCATACTTCGCCGTGGACAATTATAGAACTCGTACACTTTTAGAAGCGAAAGTGTTGGAACAATCTATGAATCATATGAAATCATTGGCAATCACTCAAAACAATTTCAATAATCAAAGGAGGAAAAGAGATACACAATTGATCAATGAGCGTAAGAATATTCAAAAAAGAGAGATGAAGATGGTTTATCATATTTCGATGCTTAGAAAGCAATTGATCGATGCAGGTTTGAAACCAGGTATGTTACACGAAACCTTTTGATCACTAGTGATCCAGTTACTAACTTCATCGAATAGCTGAAATCGATGAAGCAATTGAGGAATTTGAAAAGAATGTCAAGATGGAATATTCTTTGAGTAATGTCTCAGGAACAGCATTATGGATTGTTGACGATTCACGTAAGTTAAATTGTTTCATTCCTGGAGATGTCACAGTATACTAACACAATTGACTATAGCAATGAAGGCTTATGTGCCAAACATCCATGATTACGATTCTAAGAAGTAAAGCATAAGATACATAACATATAGCATATAGTGTAATAATAATGAGTAGATATATGATTCAATGACATCGTAGGTGAAGTAGAGAGACATTCGGGAGTCGGGAACACAGCTTTGTCTACGGACAAGTTGAATGGAAAATAGAGGGATGTATATTATCTTTTTGAGAAGTTCTATTGCGCTTTGCTTTGTTGTTTGAATGGCAACATCTGCACAAATCAGATATAAGTCCCAGATAGATATACCAACGTGATGTATAATGTGAAGCATCGAATGCTATATACATCTTTGACTGACGTGTGTTCAACACATCATAGTACTATATCACAAATTTTATAAATTTGAGTACATATATCGAATTGATTTTTAAAGTGGACACTCAGGTTGATTTTTGGTATGTTTGACTTTTTACTAACTTTTCGAATTTTAGCACCATTTGATCAATAGCTCAACCATGATGGTAATATGGTCTATTAGTTGGGGTGCTATGGCGCTATTATGGATTATGGAATATACCCTAGAAGAAAATTGAAGTTTGCTTACTAATTTATTGCGTAATCAAAACTGAGTGTTACCCTCCGCTCATCCCAGGTATAAAAAAATTCAAGGCATGCTAATCTTTTACCAACTTTACCAATTTTTTAGAAACTCTTTACAATGTCTTATAGGCACCCAGAGTCACGGTTCAAATTTACTTTTCCCTAGTTGAGCAAAATATAACTATGTGTATATTTTTTCGTGCTCGCGGTAGCCTTAGATGAAACCATAAACTGTATCCAATGTGATCTTTTTAGTTTTGACCAGCCTTAATTTGTCGTGTCTTTCATATTTATTGGTTGACTACGCGGTTCTAAACAAACATCTTTGGTTTATTTTTTCCTTTATGTAACATGTTTATGAATAAATAATGATGTAGAATGAAATTGATTTGTAGTTGAAGTGTGTTTATCTCTTCTCATAGAGGTTAGCGTCTATCATTTCTTGTTTCCTTTGTTTGATCTTGAGCTCTAACAGCGATGGAATTGGACAACATGGGGATCTAGCTTCTTCTCCCTTCTCTTTGTAGAACGCAGTACAACACTCGTATAGTTGATCAATGACTTTTGTACATCTGGATTCATTGTAGTTGTTTGCTTTCAGGCAGTCTTTATGTCCAATTGATGTTAGTGACTCGTTCAAGACAAAACACACTGCTTCACTCACCTTGAATAGCACATGCTTGTGGTTTACAAGGATCACCACAGTTTTTGTTCGACATGTTCACCAAGCTAAGATCTAGCACATGGTAAGAAAGTTAGGGCATGAATCGCAAAACTTCTATAGATCTACATTGATAATTATTATACCCGCGAATTTCCTTCAATTCAATAATCCATAAGATACTCGGGAACCAATAGTCTAGCATCTCCATCTTCAGCGCTTTTGATGATCCTTTCAAGAGATTCCATAGTGAATGCCTTCTTGATCAAATAAACTGGTGTTCCACGCTGCTCTTCCTTGTACAGCAAATTCAAAGACGTTGTCAACAGCTCAACGGGGAACGGTCTTTGTACAATTAAAAGATCCAATTTCAAGTCAACTTCATAATGATTGATATAAATAGTCACATCCGCTGGTCTTTCCTTATTGAGAATATTATAGTTTTCAAATGTATTCCTCTCTGTGATGATCAACACTTTATAGTCAAGATACTCAGTGAATTGATATCTCATTGTTTGATCCAAGAACTTCAGAATCATCACATTAAACTCCTCGTCTGACAGCTTCAATTGTGAATCATCAGTAAACAAGTAGACCTTGGGCACTCTATAAGTAAGACAAGACTCAATAGTGGTTGTCAAGTCATCGAAAAGTGTATGGATGGAAGACGCCCTGTTCAAATAGACTCCAATCGTTTGAATTGTTCCCTTGGACTGAAGCGGTTCAAGTGTCAATACACGCTGTGGTTGTTCTTCAGTTTTACCAACAAATGGCAATTTGTTCCAACAGTCTTGAAATAGAGGAAGAAGTAAGGCATAGCAGAATCTGATGTCGCTGATGTGTGGGATTTTGGATTTTTGGAAAGTGGATCCTCTATGAAATGCTAAGATCTCGTCATATGTGTAATCAGAGTCTTTTATGCTGGGACTTGTGAGTGTTTCTCTAAAGACTTTGGCGAGTGTAGAGTACATAATGGGACACTGGTATCTATTAGATTTATGGAGTCATCGATGAATCAATTTCAAACGGCTAGATCAAGTTTGGCGGGAATTCACTTTTAATCGGTCTTTTTGTGTCAAGCTCTCAAGTAGCTCTACATAAAAACTGTCAAAATCCATATTGTATATCAATTAACTCGTTTTTATAATTAACCCATATAACCAGCCCATTTAATCATCCGCATCACCAACAATTGCACATGATTGCCACCCAGCAGCAGCAATTGCAAGGACTTTCTTCTTAATCTTGTCAAAATTCACTTTTGTAGGTTTTCTCACTCTTTGTGAAGTTCCCTCCCGTACACTACCTGGTGGTTCCTTCCCCAACCCTAGACAACCACAGCGATCCGATTCTAACCCCCATGTTAGCAATGTCCCGTCTTGTAAGAGTGCCAAGTAGTGATAATCGCCTATAGCGACACTTATACACCCGACGTTTTGTAATTCATCGATGATTTCCGGGGTATCGCTATTCTTTGAGCCTAAGAATACTGTGTCTTCATTAGTGAACACTGCAAAGTTCATGAACGAACCGCTTAATCTAATGAATTTCGGCGCGAGAGATTGACAATGTGTGTTCAAATAGGTCTGGAACTCGATTAAAGGAAATGATGGCTCTCCGATCATATCATTTCTATAGATTTTACCTTCAGCAGTAAGATATATGATAAACCCATCACCTGCGCAGAAATCCACGATTTTTTGATTTCCTTTAATAGCACCTGTACCAGGGATCAACACATGATAAGCCACCGCAGATATATCGCCTTCTTTTAATGCTGATCTTTTCCTCCAATACACGAGACCATAGTTGTACAAGTAGGCAACACTTGAGTTCCAACCCGCAGCGGCTCTGAGGATGACATGACCTTTATCGACAAGGTTTTCCTTAGTTACAGGGTCAATAAATGTTATGCGTACACCATAATCACCCCTGTCCCAACTCCATAGGGAACCTGTATCATCCATAGCGATGAAATGTGATCTCCCTGAACTCACACTGACGAATCGTATTTGATCAAACCTGTTTGCGTTGGCAATTTCCTTAGTTAAGAATTTATTGGTCACTTTGGACACGGTTTCCTGGTATTCCTGTGCGGGTCTAGATATCTGATAAGGCAATGATGGTATGTGTCTAGGGATTGATATTGGTGTGTTATCATTGCGATCAGAAACTTGTACACCGCCCAATCTACCCAGTAAGACGTTCAAATCAGGTGGATTGAACACATGTTGTTCTTGCTGTCTTTGTTCCTGTTCTCTCATATCTTGTTGAAATGCATTATAATCAGCATTATCAGGCCCTACTGACCTGTTCCCTGCATGATACGATGATGTTGTAGAGTAAATCTCACCCTCAGAGGTCAATAATTGGAAACTAAACCCACCAGCAGATACATCAGCAACAACTTTTTGGAACCCGGGTATCTCAGTTGGTCTTGAAACACCTCTGTTAAACCCTGTTGAGACCAAGTTGTCACGGTGGACATCATTAGTGCTAAGCGCCAACCGACCTCCACTCATTGATCCCCATGAATAGAACCGACCTTT
Organism: Hansenula queroliae; assembly: GCA_030674255.1. Classification (NCBI taxonomy): domain Eukaryota; kingdom Fungi; phylum Ascomycota; class Saccharomycetes; order Phaffomycetales; family Wickerhamomycetaceae; genus Hansenula; species Hansenula queroliae. The sequence continues at coordinate 97,882 of JAJLXP010000017.1, read as the reverse complement.
GGATCTGATGGAGTATAGTTCTGGCCATTTGTGCATTGAGAATGGTGTTGGCTTTGTTCCAAATGTCTTTTTGTATAGTTGATGCCATACTAATGAGGAGTTGTTCGATAATGTGTTGTAGAGCTCTTTAGATGTTGATCTAAGGGATCTGATGTCTAATGCGGATAAGTTGGGTATGATTTCAGCGATGATGATGTCATCTCCCAAGTCCATGAATGTCAATTTATCTTGACTCATGGTGATGGCTCTGTAGCTGTGTTTGTGATACGTTGGTTCGTAGAGCGCTCTACTGTTTTATCAATTTAATACATAGCGATAGTGGGATGAGATGTGTCATTTAATTGCTTAAACGATTCTGCCATTCAGTCACGGGTTTATACTGTCTTCTGTCTAAGGGTTTAGAAAAACTGAAAGAACACACCATTATATTTTAAATGGGTTGTAAAACTACAATGCGCAGCATTACACTATAAGGCCTTTTCCGTGCCCATCTTGCAGGCTCCGGCTCCTGGTGTTTTAGGTAAAAAAAAGGTGTCCTCACATGTTCTATTGGATCACTCGCCTATTTGATCTCATAACTTCAAACTCATGAGGTACATGGGCATCGTTGAGTGGAATATAACATTAGTGAATTTTAGATGATTATACTGATGTCAACAGCGTGTCTATTACGTATTTTAATATGGAAGATACAGAGATCTTCTACTTGTTTAGCACTGTTGTACAAATGTATGATAAACCAATATTCCTTTGATCATTACACATATGTAGTTGAAAGTAATGTTGGTTGATCAATTACTCACTAGGCTATGGTTTACTAATTGACTGCATTGTATTGAAATATTGATCTGAACTTATCACCTACACGATCAATGATCCCTTTGAACAAATAAATTTGCAAGTTTTGAAGCGACGATCTGTCATTCGGTAACGGGTTGAATATTCTAAATAGCAAAAAAACACTTGCTATCTTGAACGTACACTAGTACAACTACAACATGTGTGATACACTGTGAAAGTTCTATTCCTCCTTCCGCAAAGCTGTTCTCCTTATGATCAAATGGTGTTGTATATGTATGGATGATCCAAGCTGTCTTTTAAACCAAAAGATCACTCAGCTAGTTGATCACGTACCCTATCATGAGGTATGGGCATAGTTGTGTGAAATATTGAATTCTAGGTAATTGTACAGATGTCAACAGCTTGTCTAATACGACATGTTTTACGCATTTAGCACTGTTGTACCAAGGTATGATTAACATTTTTTCTATCAACAATATATATGTAGTTCAAATTAGTAACGGTTGATCAGTTACCAAGAATAGACCGCACACTCTTGATACAATCCTCTTTGTTTGAAATGTATACAATGGCTCAATGGGCTATAATGTAATCGATCTGGAACCATCAGCCTCCCATCAATACGTCCCTTTCAATAGTATATACGTATGTATCTCTACATCCTTAAGCAACTCTGTCAATCATTCACGGGTTTATACTGTCTTTTGGGTATAAGAGGTATAAGAGTTATGTGGAATCTTACATATTCAAGATGACTATACAGATGTCAACAGCTTGTCTAGTACTATATTTTGATAAGAAAGATAGATGTATTAGCACTGTTGTACGAATGTATGATGAAACTACTTTTTCCAATACATTACAAGTGTAGTCTACTATACTAAGCTTTATCATGTGACTATAGATCAGGTACACCATGGTTATACCGTTACCGTTACGGTGTGTTTTGTTTTTTGTTTAGATCCAGGGCACTAAAGGCAAGTATATGAAAAACGGGTGTGCACTATTGTTATATTGGCCAGAATTATAGCCTATTGCGGTTGATTTGAGGTGTATGCCCTATGGAATTGGGTGTGGAATAGTGAGGAAAAAGAAAGTGCCACTCCACAGGGCTGTGGTCCTATACCGGTGATCCAGAATCGACTCTAGTTGACTCTAGGTACTTGCTTGATGATGATACTTACAATCTATTACACAGATGACTTGACATTTGACATGTTTATTGTAGTAATACTTGATTACTTGTATCAGAGTCAGCCACAGATCTCGCGATCCGTAGCGAGTGATTCAGAATCGAGATCGCAACAGCCGCGGAAATTAGTCAATTTGCCTGAAAAATTTTGTTGTGTGTGTAAAAAAAATGACAAAAATTCGCGTAGAAATGATCAATAGCGTACAATTACTCACTGATAAGGAAACGGTGACTCGTGCAATTGTAGATGAGAAGAGGTAGTAGTAGTAAAGCTATTGCTACACTGTGGTTATTGGTATTGTCACTGTAGTAGTCACCATCAAGGTGAGCCACTGTGTAGGTCCAGAGGGTCCAGAATAACCAGTGTGGTGGGTTAACCATTGTGGTGTTTATTGTTTCATTGTTGAGAATTTTGGCGATTGGTGGTGTCATTTGCGTGTTGCGCTTGACAAGCGGATTGCTCATCGCAGAATTAGTCACAAGTCACACTAAAAAAGGTGTGGAATTTGATAATGAATCAGAGATATAAAGGCATGTAGTATTCCTGTATTGAAGAAACAGTAAATAGTATAGTTCACTAATCAACAACTACAACAACAAGCTACAGAGCTACAACAACAACAAGCACAACACAACTACACGATCAACATGGCCGACTTCTTACAATTCGAGTTCGAACTAGAAACAACATCACCACAATACGACCTAGATCTATACTCTACCTCTCTAGATTCCACAACATCCTCAATCGATGAACTACATGAAGTACACACACCGCTACTCTACGAATCCAAAATACCTTCTTTAAGAAACAACTCCATAATCATCAACAATGAAGACGTGGATCAATTCCACTTGGATCTTGCTCCATCATACACTACTACCAATGCTGCTACAAAACCAGCACCAATCACTTTGAATACTACACTATCACAACCAAAGACGATAATAAGCTCATTAGAGGAATCACAAGCTGATATCATCAAGAGAGGGTCAATCTCCATACAAAACAACTACAAAAGATGGTTATCATCAACTCATACTTTTTAACCTAACTTGAATAGGTTTTGAAAATTTATGATGATAATGATATTTGTTAATGATGGTTTTTTTTTAGTTTGAATATGGGGCGCTTTATTACTACTTGGTTGGGGTTTTTTTATGGTATTGGATTGAATATAAAGTACAATGGAATGTACGATGGATATAGTTTGGATAGAACAGAATGGAAACAGGTTTATAATTAATAGAAGAATTGACAATGTTTCTTTATACAAAATGAATATATTGTAGTGATTGTAATTACTAAGTCGGCTATTAAGGGTCTTGAAGATGGTATAAATGCTCCCCATATATGAAGATCATACGCCACAGTTTTGAGCTTGACACATAGAGACGGTGATTGAACACAGCGGATAGCACAAAGTTCCCGTGGGACGATGAGTAATGGAAGGGATACAGAGCTATGGTGTATACAAAAGTATTACTTGAAGCGCTAGAGATTCAACTGGGCCGGTAAAGATTACTCGACATACGTTCACAAAATTTCATCTGCAAAGCTCTACAAAGCACTTGAAGGAATAAAAACAATGTATTGTAATGAGAACAAGCTATCTGTGTGTATAGTACCTCAGTACACCAAGTGTATACTCTCGTACAGATAACAGACATCAGCGGCTAGTTCCCTTCGTTGATAGCAAGATACAACATGTGAAATATGAATAACACGTTGACCTGTGTGGTAAAATAGAATTCGTGCAGTGTTACTACCACTTCAAGAAGAATCTGTTTGGAATCTTTTGGAAATATCGACCAAGATAGTGTAACGAATACAATATATGACCTTCATTTTAGCCTAGGTCACATGAAAGTGGAATGAAAACTTTGAACACGAAGTTGAGATTCAAACCATGAAGTTATTTGACGTTATAATTTGGAGGTATTGCCTTCCTCCATTCATCCAAACACCATATAAATAGGTACACCAGCTCAGATACAGCTCACTTCAGCATCTCATAAGCATCAATACATGTCGTTCTTTCGTGTCAATACTAGCGGATTGGTATAGAGTATCAACAACTGCTGTCTTCAATCTTGCCTATTGTAGCCTTTGCTTAACTGTTAGTATCTTTTTCATCGCAAGACTGGATCAAGCACCGGTTCTCATATATATATATATATATATATATATATATATATATAGGGACAAGGTCAAAAGCTAAGGTACCCAATAACTCCTTTCGACATGCACTTGCTAAGTGTTTCACATCGAACGTAACGAATCGTATACATCAAATATTTTGATAACTTACATGCGCTATACGCTGTACAATATATAGGCACTTATATTCTACGAGCTGTACGAACGTACTACTTCAACAAGTTTGGCACAAAAATTTCGTCTATTCAATAGGGAAGTTAAACCACACAGATGTACATACCATATCCAATACCTACCAAAGAGGATAATCTTCATGTGTAACAAACTGTGTGCTACCAAATCCCCAATATTGCAATTCAAAATACTCTATACAGAGGTCTCTAGCTAAAGCTCCCATACAACTATTTTGGAAATACACCACGTCATGAATTGTTCAGGAGCCTCAACAGATTGGAACTCATATAAAGTGAGTGGTTGAATCACAGTCAAGACATAACCATTCAAGAGGTTATGAGGGAGTGACAATCAATTCTAATAAATCAATATGGAAGTAATTATTGAATTCTGAGAACAGATTTCATGAGCTCATCAAGGACATATCCTGCTTTTATACTTGTGTGGGCGTAATTAAGATCCAGAGAAACTTTTGGACTTTCTAGAAATTACTAGCATGTACTAGCTGCTCGTGGTAAGGGCAGCATATATATTACGTAATAACAATAAGGATCAAGTGGTAATTTTATCATGTGTCAAATTTCAATATTGAATACGGTTGACTTTAACGGTATTTCAAAGATAATTTCAAAAGTTCAAGCGCTCAAGATTAAGCTGATCCTATAACCTGGTATCCCACCATCCTGATGATACATGCAGTTCACAAATATCTTTCTTGATGGCGATCTACAGCGAGAGAAAGAGGAATGGCATTTCAATCTTGAAGCAAAAGATCAATTGTATATATTAATAAAGGGAACAACCTATCTGAGCGTACAGTATCTCGATATACTTGAGCGTGTATACTCGTACATGTAGCAAGCGTCATTGGTAAGTTCCTTTTGTTGGCTTCAGATGCAATATATGTAAATAACAGAATACCATATAGTAGCATGTAGCATTGAAGGGGGTGAAGGAGGCCCTGATGTAGCATCACTGACGCTAACTGACCCTATGATCCGACGGTCGAGAGTGTGACCCTAGAAATGAAGAGACTTATATTCTTTGATAAATTCTGGATTTTGGAGTGTTGAAACTTGACACCCCGTTGAGTCTTTGTCAAAATCTCAAGTATTTGTTTAATTTTTGTAATCATCTAAACACCACGCCTACAAAATACTACGTATGTAGGCTTGACAGAGTCGGAAATGGGCACCCAGCTGGTGTGTACTCTGTAGTCTTACACTCACATGGAGACATCTCAGCTTTGGTTGGTGCCATAATTTTTGGGTTCATATTTCTAACAGCTTTAGCAAAAAAAGTATTATTGAAAAAGGTTTATGTTATTGCGTTCTGTCTGTTACTACTAGGAATCAGTATTGTAGTGCTTCACAACCGTTAGTCTATCATTTCATCCTACATCTTTCGGAATTGAATTTTCTATATCAGACGCAGCTTCTTAAACAGATAGAAACAAGGTCAAAGATCTCATTTTTCCTTTCAGTGTTCTTACTATATGTTACACATTCAAGGCAGTAGGTCGAATAAGACTTGCGGTAGAAGACGAGCATCTACATTGATAACTTGACACCACTACTTCAATAACTTTGACACAAAAAAATCATTTATTTGATGGGAAGTAGTACCACACCATGTACAATACCATATCCAATACCTACCAAAGAGGATAATCTGCATGTAACAAACTGCGTGATACTTCTCCGAGTTTATCTCAGTACGCTTTGTAAATAAATCCTTGGCTGGAGCATCATATAACGATACAGGAGTTTAAACCCCCACGGTGGATTTCATTGTAAGCAGGATCTGTAAGATTTCAACTCTTGAACAGGTTATGAGCCACATCGGAACTGTTCCCCCCTGTAGGCGGGAAGCTGTAAGGGGGATCAGTTTCGATATTTTATTAAACATATGTGTAAAGATAAAAAGAGAGGCTTCCAAAACTTGTTTAAAACTCATGTTGGATAGGAAGAGAGGCGGGTAACATACATTACGTAATCTGGACTGAGCAAGGCTTACAGGGCATTTCCGAAAAAACATGATTGGCTTCACTAGCTCAGTCGGTAGAGCGTCAGTCTCATAATCTGAAGGTCGACAGTTCGAACCTGCCGTGGAGCAATCTTTTTTTGTTTCCCCTACCAATTTTTTCTAAAATACAATATACTGTCATTATTAGTTAGTCATTTCTCTGTTGCGAGTAATTTTTTTGGCTAGTGGTGACGTTCAGAGAGGGAGAAGCTTGACTTTATTGCTGTCTTTGGTCTATGCGCTCCGTAAAGCTGTGTGTGTGTGATGCATGTTCATTATAATGAATTATCAAATGTCATCGACGGAGATTATTGATATCGTCCGGGGACACATTTTTCGATTACTGGAGATTCTTATACATTCATGATCAATTGATTGATTTTGTATTTAAGGCACTCCAACGATCAGAACGCCATCTCAATTATCTCATACGTTGATTTTGTTTCGCTTTGGACCTGAAGCGAGCTTAACTCTTGCATTGTCAGTTGATCGATAGCCATATCGCAGTATTCACTAGTTTACATGTCTGACTCACAATTTCCAGAGATCTTACCAAATGGTTCTCTAATACTTGCATGGCAAGTGAAGGGTAAGCTTATTGGTGACCACAATCCACTCGTTTCAATCGAACTAACAGAATACTCTCAGATCGTCATGTCTTGGTTGTTGGAGGTGGTGAAGTTGCCGCTAGTAGAATATACCACTTATTAAACGCTAATGCTAAAATCACAGTGATATCACCAACGATTAATGAAGAAATTGAATATAGGGAATCCCAAGGCTTGCTTCATGCTGTGCATAGACGTTCATTTGTTGATTCAGATTTATCACTATACGAGAGCTCTGCTCCAAAGTTGGAGAAGTTTGATGAGGAAGAGTATAAACAATTTGATGAATATTTGAAAAACTCTAAATTTGAACTAGTCCTCGTGGCAATTGATGATCCAGTTGAGAGCAAGAAGATCTATTACAAATGTAAACAAAGGGGTCTTAATGTCAACATTGCTGATGTCCCACCATTATGTGATTTTTATTTCGGGGCTATTTTCCGTAAAGGTGATTTACAAGTGATGGTCAGCACGAATGGTAGAGGTCCTAGAATGGCCAGATTGATCAAGGATAAGATTGGTCATTTGTTTGCAGATTATGAGATTGATAAGACTATTGCCAATATTGGAGAGTTGAGGAAATTGTTAAGGGCCAGGGTGCCAGGTGGTGATAATGATTCGATTAAGGAAAGAATGGAGTGGATGACGAAGACTACTGATCTTTATACTTTTAAACAATGGAGTGTTTTGGATATTAACAAGGTTATACAGTATTATCCTGAATTACCACCAAAGTATGAGGATCTTTAATATAGTCTGAAAATTGGCTACGAGGTTTAATATTCAGGATATAAACATAATTCAATTTTAAATTCAATATATAAACGAGATATAAATGTAGTACGCACAGGATAATAAAAGAACAGGCGCACTCTCAACATATAAGACAAACAGGCTAGATCAAGTATACTTTTTGACTTTCCTTTGATACAAAGTGTAAAACAACAAATATGGGCCAAATAAACAAAAACAATAGACAGTTGGACAATAGAAAAAAAAAAGAAGGTGAAATGGGGAATACATGTCATGAGATGTAATGCAGTGATCATGAAGATGAAATCAAGTAGGGAAGTGAAAAAAAAAAGAAGATAACAATGTATGAGGAGACAGGATTTCTTTAGTTCAAAGAGTCCAATTTACCTGCAACAGCGGCTCTATACATCTCTTGTAATTTCGAGATATCACCACCACTAGCTTGTTCATTCTCATCACCACTGGTAACGCTAGTCCCTTCATTTTGACCATTTGAAGTTGGATTTGTAGAGCTAGTAATTGATGTATTGGCAGCAGCAGTTGTTGTGGTAGTAGTGTTACCACTACCGTTAGAACTAAAGTCACCACCATCTTGGGATTGTGGTTGTGAGGTCTGTTGTTGTTGAGGTGTCTGGTTTCTCTCTGAAAGGTCTTGTGCATAAAAGTTTTGTTGTTGCTGTTGCTGCTGCTGTTGTTGTTGTTGTGGGTCTTGAATGTATCCAGTATCAACCATAAACCCACCTTGAGGTGGTGGGAATTGGTCATATGGTTTAGCATTAGTTGGTGGTGGGTAATACATGCTATTGACAGGTGCCATCAATGGTTGTTGAGAATATGCACCATTGTTTGGACCAGCTTGTGCTTGTTGTAACACAGATAATGCTGGGCCATTTGGTAAGGCGTTCCCACCCATGGCTAATTGGACTCTAGGTTGTTGATTTTGAGCTCTACCCCAACTCAAACGAACTCTCGAGCCACCAATTTGGAAACCTTGCATACCAGCAATGGCAGCCTCAGCGTCTTCTCTTTTTTCGAATCTAATAAACCCACAACCTTTACCTGGTGGGATCTTGACGTGTGTGATGTAACCGAATGGTTGGAATAGAGCGGCTAATGTTTGTTCTGGGATACCACTAGCTAATCCACCAATGAAAACTGTAGTGTTGTTCGGATCGGTGTATGGAACGGATTGAGGAGGTGGTGGAGCTGATTGGTTCTGATCAGGGTGGAAGAACTGTAAAGGAGGTGGTGGGACTTGTTGGTATTGATACATCAACATATCGTTTGGTGGTTGTGATTGTTGATTTTGTGGAGATCCATTCAATGGTTGATCTTGGTATTGACCAAATTGACCACCTGGGATCCTTTGTTGTTGCTGTTGCTGCTGTTGTGGTAGAGGAGCAAATTGACCACCAATTGGAGCACCTCCTAATGATAAACCATTCATTCCAGCGATTAGCGCATTAGCACCATTATTTTGATTGTTATTATTTGCTTGGTTTCTTGGTGTAGCCAAAGCGACTCTTAGAGGTCTACCAGCACACCAAACACCATGCATCTCTGTCAATGCACGTCTTCTTTCCTCCTCGTCACTGAAACGAACAAACCCAAAACATCTTGAAGTCCCTGTGATTGGATCAGTCATGACACGAACAGTCTTAACAGTCTTGAAATGAGTTTGGAACAGGGCCAATAAGTGAGCTTCAGTGGTAGATGGTGATAAGTCACCAACGAATAGTGAATGTTCTGGAGATTGTGGAATTGGTGAGGTCAAAGTGGCACCAGAAGCCCAATTCAATCTGAACAAACGGTTTGTATTTGGGATCTGAGAACCATTTAGACTTAGGGCGCTTTTAGCATCATCATAAGTTTCGAATTCAATGAAACAGTAACCGGCATGGCCAGTGTTCAAAGTAGCCGCTGGGGTACCCTTCTTAGCTCTAATCAACTTGACGAGAACCCTCTTACCCAATGAGGACCATAGGTTAACCAAGGCATCTTCATCGGACCATGGGTCCAAATCACCCATCCATAATGTCTTTGGAGGAGAGGATGATGTTTGCGATGTAGCGGTTGGAGGATTTGGAATTGGTAATGGCGCTAAGAAGTCTGGTTGCCCAGCTTGTGGTGGTGGAACAGGGACAGCAACTACTTGAGGTGGCAATTCATTGGAGGACTCGTACCCATCAGCAGGGGCAGTAGTGTTAGCCGCTGGAGGTTGTTGAGACTGTTGTTGTTGCTGAGCTGGTGGCGTTTCGGTGCCATCGTAGTTGGAACTATAGTTTGACATAACGATGAGATTGAAATTGGAATCTGTCTTTTGTAAAATCAAGAAATCAAGGATACTAGCAAATGATGTTGGAAAGCAAGTTCGTTAGTTGTGTGAAAGCAAAGAGATGTGGAAAACAAAGGGACAGTGTTGATGGTTTGCTTCTCTTATTGCTATGGATTGTATATTGTGATGAATTGTGTCTTGCGCGCTTAATTGGATTGTAGAAAGGACAAGTCTATAGCTGTGATAAAACGGATTGTGTTGTATAGCTTGTTTCGATTTGGTGTATTGTAGTGGTACCTGAGACTTTCTATCAATTCATAGATGTGCTAATTGGTTTCAGATCTGTTCTTTCAGGTGGATTGGCAATCTTTCGTTCCGTACAATTGGGATCTGGTAATTTCACTTATAGCGGATGCGGAAACTTTGAATGCGGTAAACGATGCTGAGTTCCACTGTGATAGTTCAGTAGCGGTGGCAGTAGTATTTTATGATCTCGATTGGACGTAGTTTGGTTAAAGGGACTGCTTTGGCTGTTTCACCAAGTTTCGAAAAGTCTTCAGTAAAAAAACTCAAATAGCAAGAAAAAATTAATTGTGAGGGCCAGTTTAACACTCCTATAATTGAGATTTTACAAGACTGAAATTCAGTGGTGAAAACAGGTCAAATCAATACGAAATTGACTAGAATATAGTATAAATAGACAAGAGAATCACTCGTATACAGTCACATTACTATTCCTAGTCTTAAGCTACTCGTTGTTCGCTATAAATTTTAAAACCTCATTGTTGAATTAACACGGTGACGTAGATGAGTTCCGAGATGCACCACTATGGAGATTCCCACTACAATTTCTAGATCGATTGAAGAGCACAGTAGCCTGGATAAGTTGCAATTGCCTATCCGCTAGTTGAAGATCCATTCGTCTTATACCCTCGTAGCTTCACGTACGTTGTTGTTTGTCGAGATCTCGAAACATGTTGTACGGTTCCTGTCAATGAAATTTCATCCATGCGCACAATGCAAAGCGAAAACCTCGTGTGCTGAAACTTTTGAATCGATGGTCAACAAGATGGGCCAATGAGATACTACAAAGCAGACAGTCAGGACTCAGAAACCAGCATACAACCTCCGGTTGTACTTGCCCTGCTGGTCGAACCCTTTACAGTGGGTATGTTGACTCTTGACAATGGAAAATTTCAATGACACATATGCCCATGTGGCCTACATCCAACTACATGACACTAGAAGTGGTGACTTATAGTAATTGAACGACAAAGCATTGCGTTGTAACAGGTTACAGCAGTATTGTTGAAGCTACCTAATTGCATATCCAGTAAGTACCTCCCTATATAAAGGGACCTGCTCGAATTTCATTCGCTTCTGTTTCCTCTGAAACAAGATGACTGTGAATCGTGATGCTCATCATCGACATTACATAATTCCTAAAAATAACCTCTGGAAATCTCACAGAATGCATTCGCGATGGACAATGTTCCAGAATCCACTGAAGATTGAACACAAAATCATCATAATTATGGACTAAAAGACCAGAAAACCGAGCTTGATGAGCTACTCTGAAGGAAATAGAAACATCAAAATACTGTGTAAAAAAAATTTGAATTTAAAGGTTACATTACACCCAGTTTAATCACTCAAACAGCTAAAAAAAATCTGGCCAAAAAAATTATTCCGATGCGGGGAGTCGAACCCCGGTTTGCCCGGTGAAAGCGGACCGTGCTAGCCGTTACACTACATCGGAGAACTTGTTGAAAATAAAAGGGGTCTGATTTTCACACTGGAGAAAACCTTAGTCAGAGATTATATAATCAGAGACAAACGAAGAAGCTTTAGAGCTCTGTTTACAACATAATACGGTGTTTTGGATGCAGAATCGTTATAGATCGTTAAATTGGTGCTTGAAGTATGGTTGGACTGTGCTCTTGTGTACAAAATTGTCATTTGGAAAATTTGAAGAATTCAATGTTGAGGGATTTGAAAGTGCATAAAAAAATTGGCGTGTCAACAATTCCAAAATTACTAATCAATGAAAATAAATATGCTGGAGATTGAAGTATTTTAATGCATTAAACAATCAGAGGTGTATGGAATCATTCAAAAACTTATCAAAAATCAACGTTTGAGCTGTCTTTGTGGGAAAAATGATGTACATTCTTCACAAATCCAGCTCAAGTGTCTTAAAGGAGCTAGAAAAAGCTCTGAAATCCCTAGATGTTTGGCTTCTTTCTGTTTTCTAGGCTCAGACCTGCTGAAAGTTGCCTCCAATATCTTATAAACAAGTGCTTTTAATGCTCTTGTGACTGATGTTAACTATTGTGGCTTTGAGAGGATTTACACGGTGGAAATGGCAGATTTGTAGTGTTTTTCCGAACTGTTAATATGGCTGTCACCAAATTGTGACATTTTGATAACAACATTCAACAACAACTGAAAGGTTCCTCTTTATAACAATTAACTTAACACTATGGGAAACACGACATCCAGTCCAAAAGTGACAGCTCAGGATAAGGCGATATTACAAGTGAAATTACAAAAGGATAAGCTGCTAAGATATCAAAAGAAATCTAATCTATTGATACGAAGTGAGAAGGAGCAAATCAAGAAGTATTTACAATCAAATGATAGAGCCAGTGCCAAAACGTTGTTGAAGAGAATGAAGTATCAAGAGACGCTATTGGAGAATGTTTCGAATCAACTTATAAACTTGGAGAATATGATTCAAAACATTGAATTCAAACTTGTTGAAAAAGAGTTTTTGAAAGGTTTGACGAATGGTAATGAAATCTTGAAGAAATTAAATAATGAGATGAAAGTAGATGATGTTGAAAAGCTTATGGATGAAGTTAATGAGAATATACAGATCCAAGAAGAAATTGATCAAACTTTGTCCAATGGGATCATTGGGAAAGATATGGAGGATGAGATTGATGAAGAGTTGAGGCTTTTGGAAGAACAAGCCGGTATAGTGCCTGAGTCTGTTCAGAAACTGCCTAGTGTTGGTCACTTGCCAGAGCCTGTGGAACCAGAAGAACAGGAGGAACAGGAGCAAGCGGAACAACCTGTCAAAGTTAAGCAGAAGAAGACCGCTTTACTAGCATAATTTGTACTAATATTTTTTTGATTCATTACAATATTCTATATACACATAGTACATCTAAACAATCTGTAGGCAAAACTAATTATCCAACCATTCCAAGAATTCTGGGGTGAAGTAACTGATGATTAATCTTGCACCAGCTCTCAAGAACCCCAAATTAGTCTCAAAGGCAATAGTTTTCAAATCAACAATACCCTTTTCCGCAGCAGCATAAAGCATAGCATACTCACCACTAACATGATAAGCACACACGGGATAGTCTTGACAAATCTTGGCAGCATCCGCCATCACATCTAGGTAGAAAGTGGAAGGTTTACAGATAACACCATCTGTACCTTCTTCCAAATCTCTTCTTAGGGCTCTTCTAGCAAGACCACTACCACCGGATGGTAATTGATAACGTTTTCTATCACCTTTACCAGGTTGTGAACATGCAGCGTCTCTGAAAGGTCCATACAAGTTCCCACTAAATTTAGCAGCATACGACATGACAAACACCTTATGGGCCAACTGGGCATCGATTAAACCTAGTTTAATCTCACGAATTCTTCCATCAATCATATCAGATGGCGCAACACAGTCCACACCGGCTTTAGCATAGTTCACAGCGACTTGTGCGATTCTTCTCACTGATAATTCTCTATTGATGGTCCCATCTTCAAATAAAACACCACAATGACCATGTGAAGTGTATTCACAAAGACACACGTCTGCCATGATGTACAAATCTGGGAAATTGGCACGGAGGGCCTTGATGGCTTGGATCACGGGACCTTCAGGGTCATCTGCACTGGTACCCTCTGGATCTTTGGAGCCTTCTTTCAATGGTACACCGAATAGGATAACGGATCTAAGACCTTTAGCAACGAGTTCCTTGACGAAGGGGACCACTTTGTTGATCCCCCATCTTTTCTGGTTTGGTAATGATTCGATTAAGAATTCTTCCTCAGGGTCATCAGAGATGAATAGAGGGTAGATGAACATGTTTTTCGATAGTTGACGTTCGTTTTGCCATTCTCTAGTTAAAGGGTGGGCATACCCACCTGCAAGGATGCTGGAGATTTGGGTTTCTCTTGGTGGTAAGTATTCTGCCTTGTGGACCATCTTGGTGGTTTGGATCTGTGTATTGGTTTGGTATTGGTTGTTGTTGGTGGTGGAAGAACTTCTTTGGGTGTGCAGCTGGTGATAAGTAAGTCAAGCTTTTGTATTTTTCAGTTTTGATCGGGAAGGGAAATACGTCCGGAGTTATGTTCAGATTGGGCTGTTTGGTGCGTGTTGGAAATTGAAAATGAGTGGAACATTTGAGTGGTGGAGGAGTGCTACTTTAGTCTGTGTGAAATGCGTGTATTTTGATCTGTTTTATATGGTATCTTTTCAAGCGTTGTTGTTGCTTAATTCTATGTAATCTCAAGGTTGGGTTTCTTTTAAAGTCGATTTGTACTCAGGGTCCAGGTACGTTACATTCCAGGGATAATTAACAAGAGCAAGAGCTTCTGATCTTCAGATTAATTCACATGAAGTTTACAAGCAGAGACGTTGTTGTAGTGTTAACTGCCTAATTTAAATGCTAATATCTCAAGACTCTCCAGACTCTCCATAGTAAAGCTGACCTAGCCTGAAGAGCCTAGGACACCGAGGTGTCCGGATGTTAGACTATCTTTTGACCTAGTCCCCAAATATCTGATCGTTAATATAAAAAACATGGAGACAGATCATTAACTACTGTAAGGATATTTAAATCAAACACAACACAACTTCAACTACAAAAATGTCATGCGAAGCTGAACACAATCACAGTCATAGTCACAGCCATGGTGGTGGTAATGGTCATGGTCACGACGATTCAGACCACGTACCGCCAATTCAAACTTTTGAATCACAGAATTTAAGACAATACATTGACGACTCCAGATTAACAGCTTTAAACGTAACAATACGCAATGATCAAATTGCTCATATATTTAGAAGTGCAGAAGATAAGCTTAATACAGACAAGCCTTTGGAATCAGACGCTGATGCTCAATTGATCCTAAACATCCCATTCACTGGGTTTGTCAAATTATACTCCATCATATTAAGAACTAATGGAGATCCAGACCATTGTCCTCAAAAGATCAAGCTGTTCAAAAATAAGCAAAACTTGGATTTTGATAACGTTAATGATACCCAGCCTACATTTGCTATTAAACACCCTCAAATCGGTGTTGATAGTGACGACTCTATTGAATCTCAATTTGTTGAACATCATTTACCAAGGAGTACATTCAGTGGTACTACACAATTGACTTTATTCATTGAGAATAATTGGTCAGAGGATGAGGACGAGGCCAATATAGTGTATTACATTGAACTAAGGGGCGAGTTCACATCTCCATTGTTTAAAGATCCTGTTATCTCATTATATGAAGCTGCCACTAATCCTGCTGATCATAAAAACTTGCTAGCCAATGAGACCAAGAATACTGCTGGTATCTGATGAGAACTAATATAATCCTTTGTATAAACAATCCTATGAATCTTATATCTATTCAATTATTACCCTTTGACCAAAAATCTCCCGGGTTCCAATGACACTAGACACAATATCAATCATCTCTACAACTTTCTCCTCTTCAAACCTCTTACCCAAGATTTGTAAAGTCACAATATTCTCACTCACTTCATCACAATCGTAACCCAAATGAATTGCACTCTCCTCAGTGTTCCTTGGTTGTAAACCCTCAATAACACCACCATCAAGCTCTGCATCAACACGCATAACTGGGAACGTACCCGCTGGACAATCCAATACATTGGCCAATGGACAATAAGACAAATCATGGAAATTATCAAACCTCGTACCGACAACAGGGGCAACTGGCGAGATTAGCCCATCGATGCCTAATTCGGTCCAATGTTGGAAAAATTCATTAACAGCCTGGGTGCGCTGGGATTGTAGTTGCCATACTTGAGATGTTGACAAGTCAGGTATGGATTTGAAAACTTCCAAATTTGAGTGAGGTTCACCACTTTTCTCTATTTCATTAATAAGTGCAGTACAACCATTTGAGCACATCAGGTCTGCATATTGCGCAATTGGGTACGTCATCTTACCCCAATCAATAACCATGTGTCCTTGGGATATTAATTGCGTCTTGACATGTTTCAATGCCCTGAGGATCGGTTTTGTAGGTCTGATCTTCCCATCATCCCAAAGGATGGCGAATTTTAAAGGTCTCTCAGGCAATGAAGAAGCAACTGGTTTCCATGGGATTGGAACGACTTGCGAATCTGTTAGCCATGGCTCGGAATCAATAATTGTCTTGAGATACAACTTCAACATCTCTGGATCAGATGATAATGGACCATTTGTGGGTCTCATCGATTCGATACCTTTTAAAATGGATGTAGTATCATGAGGGACCCTTTGCGAGGTGGGCTTGATGGAGAATAATCCTTGAAATGAAGCTGGTTGTCTTATAGACCCACCTATATCAGATCCAACACCCAGTGGTGAACCTCTCATCCCAACAAGGGCACCTTCACCACCAGAGGACCCACCAGATGATAGTTTCGTATTGAATGGACTCAACGTGGGACCAAACACATTATTTGATGTGACTGTGTTGAAAACACCAGTGGGGACATTAGTCTTACAATAGAGAACAGCACCTGCTTCTCTCAAGATGGTCACATTTGGTGAGTCTGCCTTCAATACTTTACCTTCTTCAACGAATGAAACGAGACCAATTGTGCTGTGTTGTCCCTTAACATTGAATTCATCCTTCAGTGAGATCGGCAGGCCATGGAAAGGGCCAATCACTTTACCATGTTGATTATAGTAGATGTCTAATTGTTCAGCTCGAGCAAAAGCCTCATCAAAGAAAACTTCGGTTAGACAATTGACGAGTTGATGAGCGATGGTAGCCCTATGTGCGAATGCTCTGACGACTTGTGATGATGTCCAATGTCCCGATCTTATATTTTCCAGGATCTTGGTGGCTAATGAGTTGGTTATCTCGAGTTCTTCAGGTGATAGATGTTCATTGTTGTCGAAGTAGTTGGCTAAATGTGGACTTGTGGGTAGTTGTTCTTGTGGTAATAGCCATGATTTAGGGAATTTGGAGTCACGGTCTTTGATCTTTTGATCAATTGTTTCGGTATAATGTGGCATTGAGCTATGGTAAAAACTTGCAATATCGGTTTGAATTGAAGATTAACTGTCATTAAATTTCAACCGATATTATGAGGATTCCAAGGCCCTAGTCCCCTAGACCAGAAAGTGACGAGAGACTAGACTAGACTAGACTCAATCAGAAGTCTACAAGTCCACAATTATTTTAAACGCAAAAATATAAAGTCATGAATTGAACTGAAAAGGCAAATATACAATATTAATAATCTTTTTTTTATATAGGGAGTATCCGTTTAAACAGACAATGGGAATTCACCAGCCCATTCGTAGATTTCAGCCTTGGTCTTGGATAATTCTTCAGAACCTTCAGCAATCTTGGCTTTGAAATCTTTCAATCTGTTAGCATCAGCTGGTAATTCAGCTTGAACCTTCTTAGCGTATTGGACGGCCCAGTCAATGTAGTGGACAATCTTCTTGAAGTCTTCTTCACCAAGACCTCTGGTGGACATGGCTGGAGCACCGATTCTAACACCACCTGGGACCAAGGCGGATTTATCACCTGGGATGGAGTTCTTGTTCAAAGCGATGTTGATGTTTTCACAAACGGTTTCAATACGAGCACCATCGATACCCTTGTCCTTCAAGGAGACTAGGACCATGTGAGAATCGGTACCGTTGGAGACTAATTTATATTGTAATTTGGTGAATTCTTCTTCTAGGGCCTTAGCATTCTTCAACACTTGTTCTTGGTATTGTTTGAATTCTGGAGTGGCAGCTTGTTTCAAAGCAGTGGCCAAAGCGGTGATGGTGTGGTTGTGTGGACCACCTTGGTGACCTGGGAAGACGGAGAAGTTGATTGGGTTTTCCAAATCGTACAAAACTTCCTTACCAGTCTTTGGGTTGACGGATCTGACACCTCTTCTGAAGAAGATCATGGCACCTCTTGGACCTCTTAGGGACTTGTGAGTGGTAGTGGTGACGATATCAGCGTATTCGAATGGAGATGGGATGACACCAGCAGCGATCAAACCGGAAATATGGGCCATGTCGACAACCAAGTAAGCACCAACCTTGTCAGCAATTTCTCTCATTCTCTTGTAGTCAATCAATCTACAGTAAGCAGAAGTACCGGCAACCAAGACTTTTGGTCTGAACAAAACAGCATTCTTTTCCAAAGTATCGTAATCAATGATACCAGTTTCCAAATCGACTCTGTATGGCATGGTTTCGAAATAAGTTGAAACGGCAGAGATCTTTCTAGTATCGGTTTGGTAACCGTGGGACAAGTGACCACCGTGTGGTAAATCCAAACCCATTAATCTATCATGTGGTTTCATGATAGCTTGGTAGACTTGCAAGTTAGCTGGAGAACCAGACAAAGTTTGCACATTGACCCCCCATTTATCAGCAGTCAAGTTGAAAGCTTTCAAAGCTCTTTCTTGACACAACAATTCAATTCTGTCAATGTGTTCATTACCACCATAGTATCTAGCACCTGGGTAACCTTCAGAGTACTTGTTACACATTGGAGTTCCTAAGGCGTCGAAAACGGCAGTGGAAGTGAAGTTTTCAGAGGCGATCAAGACGATGGAGTGTCTTTGACGTTCGATTTCATCCTTGATGATTTGTTCAACTTCTGGATCGGTGTCTTTCAAGTGACCTTCGACTAATTGTCTGTGGGATTCTGGTAAAGCGTATGGCATTGTGTATATGTGTTGGTAGTGTTAATTGAGTACAAAGCTTTTCTGATCTAAAAGAGATTAGGGGGTTCAGGGAAACGTTGACATTTATATATGGATTTTTTTTTCCGTTGCAGCAGTTTAAATTTATTATTACTTAATATAAAAAGTTATCGAGATGAGCAAAGTCAGAGTCAGAAACATAACCAGTAAACGCATAATCATTGCGCATGAAATTGGGCAAATTGGGGTCATCTAGAATGTCGCCATTGCCAAATTAAATATTGTATCAGATTATAGATTGGACTTGGACTCTGCTGGACGTTGTCTGCGATGACTCCGGTTCCCAAAGGTCTTTTGTCGTATATAAGTTAATCGGATTTGACTTCTTTTGACATGTGCACAATCAGAGAACTGGGCTTTATCCACACCAGACAATAGCCTTCTTCGAGGAAAAGTCTTGATTATGAATTCTCAAGATGCTACTAGTAAGATCTCTTGGAATGACATGGTAAATAGCTTTAATTTTATAGAGATTACTGTCTTGATGGACATTGGCGCCCTCATCAATGACTAATTTCTCTTTATGTCCCACGTAGAAAAAATATACCGAAACTCATCTTCACCAATAATCAACAATAATCAACAATCAACAACGAGTAAAAGTGTATGAAATGTCACAATTCCAAGTCAACTGGGGTGTTGTCGGTCTAGGTTCAATCGCTGCCAAGTGGTGCTCAGACCTGTTGTTACCAAATGAAGAACGTCCAACTGATATCAAGCATAACTTGAATGCAGTTTGCTCATCGTCCATCGAGAAAGGTTCAAAATTTATCGAAGCTCTAAGTGAATCCACCAAGACTACACTAGACTCTAAAGTATACGATTCATATGACCAATTTCTCCAAGATTCTAATGTCGATATCGTGTACATCGCATCACCAAACACAGCACATTACCAACAGGCCCTGAGGGCATTACAGGCTAATAAACATGTCCTTGTGGAGAAAACCGCTACAATGACCTGTGAACAGGCTCGTCAACTATATTCACTGGCACAGGAGAAACAAAGATACATTGTCGAAGGTGTTTGGACAAGATTTATCCCAACGACATTGGATATTATCAAATTAGTCCGTGATGACAGGATCTTGGGTTCTTTGAAACGGATCACTGCTGACTTATCCCATGATTTTGAATTCGCCACTAATGACAGGATTTTTGACCCCAGGGCAGGTGGTGGGGCATTGATGGACTCATTAATCTATTCGATCAATTGGTCCATGGCCCTTATAGACTCTACTCCATCTCTTGAGAATGTCTCAAGTCAAGTGACAAAATTGACACAAGAAGGTCATGAACACATTGATGAGACGACATTGATTAGTTTCACCACTAGGGAGAACACTATGTGTATTGCCTCAGGGTCCATTGGGATCGAATCGCCAAACGAGGTGTTGATCGAGGGTTCCAATGGGTTTCTCAGAGTTATTGATCGTACTTCGAAACCAACTATATATACAGTGAAGTTGAAAAACCATCAGAGTAAAACAATTATGAAACAGATCCCTGGTAATGGATTGTTTTATGAGATTGATTGTGTTGGGTATGATTTGAAGAATGGGAAGTTGACTAGTGATTTTTACCCTTTTAGTGAGACTGTGAAGATCTTGGAGATTTTCGATAAGGTTAGATTGGATAATGGTATCCAGTTCCCAAGTGAGTTATTAACTACAGAAATATAATCGTAAGTAGGTTTTATTGTAATCAATACAAATTTTGTGGATCTAAGCCTTGTAACCCAATTCCTCGAGGGATTCTTTAATAACTTTGAAAGCCTTATCGGTATCTCCTCTGGAATCATCAATAGCAGAAACACCCATATGACCAATTCTGAAGTACTTGTCTTTGATTTGTTGATGGATACCACCAGCAAGCACAATACCTTTCTTATAGATCAATGGTAACAAGTCTGTCCCCTTGATACCCTCTGGGAAATAAACAGCTGTCAACCCATTAGCACTGACTTCTGGAGTCTTGGAAACGAGTTTCAAACCGATGGATTGTAAGTTTTGCTTAAATTTGGTGGAGGTTTCATGATGTTTAGCAAATCTTGAGTCTAATGATTTGGCCAAGATCTCCTCTAGGGATGCCTTTAGGGCATTAACAGTTTGAATAGCAGGTGTAGCGAAATATGAAGGTTTACCAGCTTCATAGTTCAACATGATTGGTAACCATTTTTTCAACGAGGCAAAGAAAGTTGAAGCAGTTGGTCTTTCCAATGCCTTCTTGATGGCTCTTTCTGATAAAAAGGAGATTGAAAGACCAGATGGAACACCAATGGCCTTTTGAGAGGCACTCAAGACATAGTCAAGCCCCCATTTGGAGAATTCAATGTCCTCCACGGCAACAGAACAGACACCATCGACAACGATCAATGTTTCTGGAGAGACCTTTTTGACGATTTTGGAGATGGCTTCGACATCAGAGACGACTGCAGTTGAAGTGTCAACATGTGTTATAGTGATGACTTTATATTGCTTCTTCTGTAATTGAGCCTCGATATCAGCAAATGGAACCACATCACCTGGTTCAGCACTGAGTAAATCGACATTAGCACCATAAACTTTCAAACATTCAGCAAATTGATCACTAAAGAACCCAGTGGACAAGACAAGGACGTCTTCACCTGGATAAACCAAGTTAGAGGCAGTTATGTCCCAACCCAGGGTACCAGACCCGGCAATGACAACTGCTTGATCTTTGGCATTGTCTGATTTGAACAATTTGCGCAAGTCAACAAGGACTTTTTGGAAGATGGCGATGAATTCTGGAGAAGTGTGTGCAAGGGATTGGATTGCTTGTGCCTGTCTGACTTTCTCAGAGATGACGATAGGACCAGGGATTAATAGTAAGTTGTCTTCGGACATTTTAGTTGGTTTGCTTGTTGACAGTGGTCTATAACTTGTCAAGATGGAAGGAATTGAGATCTTTTGTTTAAATAAGGATAAGAGAGGTCTCGATGTTGTGGTGCGCAACTGACGAATGGGATTGTAGCGTTGCATTTAGCCGAAGTTGGTTCCTTATTGTTATACGCCGGAATCGATATCTCCACACAATGAGACTACACGGGTCATTACTACGTGGGAAATTAAGGGGGAAATACGTGGATATTTATACCAATTTAATCTATTTTTTGGATTTCTTGAGCAGTTTCTGCTGGATCCTGTCAAACTCAGAGTCATCCAGTTCGTACTCTGACTTTGTACGCTTTGACTTTGACTTTGACTTTGACTTCTTTGAGGTCTTTCCCCCATACTTGGACTCCAGATTAGAGATTAGCGAGTCAAGATTAGACTTGTTCTTCTGTTGGATCAATTGCTTCAATTCAGCCTCACTGTCCGCCTTCTTACCCTGGAGGATCTTCTTCTTTAGTTGTTCGGCCTCCTTGGATTCATCCTTGTGACTCTTGACTAACTTGTTAAACAGTTTAGTCCGATTAGCATTGTACTTTGTCCATTCACCACTAGGTTCAACGACTTGCTCTTCAATTAATTTAGTGACAATTGTATGTAATCTTTTTTCCTCCTCCTTTGTCAATTCAGTATGTGGGATAGTTTCGAATAATTGTAAGAAATCACCTTTCGACTCGATCCATGATTCAATAATGTCCTGCTCTTCATCGGCACTCCCTTGGTAAACCTGTTTATCCTTTGCGATGGACTCTTCTGTAATCTCAGCCTTGACATTTTGGAAATACTCAAACCAATCAAAATCATCATCAGAACCCAAGTCTTCTAATGAACCTGTCTTATCATACCTGGATCTCTTTTTGGGATCTGTAAGGATCAAATGTGCAAATTGGATTTGTTCAAATAGTAATTTCGATTCGGAAATTTCCTCCTCTGATTTATTCACCAATTTATCAGGATGATGCACTAGACATAGCTTTCTATATGATTTCTTGATATCAGCCTCTGTAGCGTCTTTGTCAATAGCCAATGTGGCGTATGGGTCTAAATCTGGGAAGGGGACGGCCATTTTGAAGTAATTAAAAGAGAGTAAAGAAATGTAGTTAGTGGATATTGACAGGCCCTAAGCTATAGTTCAACTGAAATATACGCTTCAAAGATGGATCTTTATTAGTAGTATATGTGGATAAAACGTATAACTACAATAAAATAGAAATATATACGCGTAAACACTGAAAATTTGTTGCACCAACCGATGAGCTTATAATAATGTCCAGCTGCCTCGAGGCGAAAAAGAGGCAAAAAGGCTGTGAATTTATAGACTACAATCTCTTATTTCTACTGGAAAAGGACATTCAAAGGGTGATATTACGTTAAAGAGGATATTCAGTCATGGTGTACTACTTCAAATCAGTTGGTTCCGACAACTCGTATGAGTCCAATCCAAGATTCATATATATGGGTAAAGACAAGATGGAGAACGAAGACTTGATCAAATATGGGTTTGAAGAAGATGTTTGGTTCCATGTTGACAATTTGAGTTCTGCACATGTGTACCTAAGACTCCAACCTGGTGAAAAATGGGATGAGATCCCACAACCACTATTATGGGACTGTGCACAATTAACCAAGGCCAATTCGATCGAGGGTAATAAGAGAGATAACATCACTGTGATATACACACCATGGGGCAATTTGAAGAAGACCAAAGGTATGGCCGATGGTGAAGTGTCATTTAAAAACCCTAAGAAAGTCAAGAAGATACATATCCAATTCAGAGAGAATTCAGTGATAAACAGATTAAAGAAAACCAGGGAGGAAATAAAAGGCAGGAATCATTTGATCGAGGCTAGGAATAATAGAGATCGTGATCATGTTCATAGATTATTGGCTGCCAAGAGGGAACAACAAGCACTGGAGGAAGCTGAGAAGAAGAGGATTGCAGAGGAGAAAAGGAGACAGGAGACTTTGTATGATGATTTTTTCAACGATGTTGAGATTGAAAAGTCTAGTAATCAAAAGAGGATGTATGATCCTGAGGAGGATTTCTGGTGATGATAGATTGAGCTACGAGATAGAGAGAGTGTGTTTTATGCTTTTGTTCTTCTTCTTGTTTGATTAAGAAATAAATATAAACTGTAATATAATTTTTTTATTGTAGGTTGGATTGACTCTGGTATTGTAAGAGAAACAATTCTTGATTTTTTCCAATTGTGAATATGATTTGATCAACTCATGAATATTATAAGATGTAGTTGTAATTGACTGAATTTTTTTTTTAGTGTTATATGAGTAAAAGTTGTATATGGAGATATCAGTCTATGGCTTCAAGTCACCGGCAAAGATACCCTTTTCTCTTTGACC
This sequence comes from Hansenula queroliae, assembly GCA_030674255.1. Taxonomy (NCBI): domain Eukaryota; kingdom Fungi; phylum Ascomycota; class Saccharomycetes; order Phaffomycetales; family Wickerhamomycetaceae; genus Hansenula; species Hansenula queroliae. The sequence continues at coordinate 73,649 of JAJLXP010000017.1, read as the reverse complement.
ATCCCATTTTTCAACCCAATCAACAGGACATAGAGCAGAATAAGTCTTGAAAAACACTTTACATGGTTCGAATTCTTCACCTTTGGCGTTGATACATTTGTGGTAGTCCACGTATGATTGCCAGCAGTGCTTGGTTTGGTTTTGGTTTGGGAATCTGGCGTCGAAACCGACGGTCTTCAATGGGGAGCCTTCAGACATGATTGATATTGTTATAGTATTGATGTATTGTATGTGATTGTAGTGGTTCACTTGATAATCATTTGATTTTTTTAAAGAGATTCAAATCCGTCGATTCTTTGTTTTTCTGGGAATTTGATTGGCTTAGGAAAAGTCACGTGGAAAGGTATAGGGAGATCACGTGGAATGCACGTGACTCAAATAAATAGCACTATAAAGGTAAGGTATAAGGTATAAGGTATAAGGTATAAAAGTCTACAAGGTAATGATGTAGAAATAATGTGTATGATGGGCTCTGAGTAGTTATGTGATTGTACTGATATATTCAGTGTAAATCAGCAAGAGACTATACAGAAACTCAATTGTATATGAGCAGATTGCCTTAACAATGAAATGCAAGCTTTCGTACAGAAAGCGTCAGAATCATCGGGGGAATACATTTATAGAATCAAACAACAGACGATTTGGCTGCACATTTTAAAGGTTGACGAACTTCCTCAAGGTGACAATTGTTGACATTAGTAGTCAGTTGAATATTTTGTTGAGAAATGCGAATATATTCGTTTTGATGTTTTTATATATAGACTGCAGCGAAAAAACATCTCAACGATCATATATGTATTATATTCTCCAATTATAGACCCGAACACCAGACTATGTATACGAGAAGATAGTAGCACATGCGTACTTGTAGAAGTTGAAAGCACTTGTTAGTATAAGGGGAGGTACAACTGGAGAGACGCTGAGTATTGAGGAGTGTTAGGTCTGGTACTACTGGAGAAATATAGCCAAAGTATACAGGTACAGCTACTCTATACATACTGAATACAAGTACTACTTCTGTAGATACAAAGCAATGACTACATACTACACGATGGATACGAAGTTATGAAATGAAAATGTGTATATATAATGGCTCTGGGTAGTGATGTGAATCAGCTTGTAGTTAATGTAGATGCCAACAAGACACTATCCAGAGATCCATCAGTGTAATCTGTAATCTGTCAAATGTCAAATAGGCTTCATGTCCTTGATTCCAACAAAGAATCAAAGGTTAACCATGTCACCTCACGACGTATGATCATTCGGTTCCTTAGGAATTTAATGTACTGCCGTTCGGACTAGTAAATGCGCCAGAAATATTCCAGAGGTTCACAAGTACAAGTATAGTTCTCTAGACTCATCTCATATCTTGGTTTACAACATTACCTTTCAAATTTTGAACGATTCATTACACATCCTGACACCAGGGATAAGTTCACGTATACTACGCGAGATGATACTTGTAGAAGGATTACAATGGATGCGTAGGGAATGTACAGGAAAGAGATATCGAATAGCTCAAACATACGAACGCCGACGTGAACACTTTTAATCCACTTCAGGCTAGTGCTTAGTGTCATATAGAATTCATTGTAATTAGAAGCAGTACACACAATAATCACAGCACAATGACTACAGGACTACAGGATCTGAAACGTACAGATAAAATATTGTGTATGAAGGACTTTCAGTGATCTTGTGATTGTGCCGGATCTGTAACAGGGCGTAAATCAACAAACTACCACCTAAAGATCCATCATTACGTATAGTTTCATATGCTGATTGATCTTGAAAGAATTCTCAATGACCTCATGTACCTTAAGCAGATAACAGTGAGTTCATGAAGCTTACTAAACAAGTAATTCGAATCAGGCATGTTATTAAGAACTTCTTGGGAAATATGTGCTACCATTTCACGGTCGACAACGGGATACTATTTTTTCGTAGAAGAACCAACCCTGTTTTCTTACTTTTTTCGAATATGGCCAGTGCTATTAAAGGTAGTCAATAACTTCACGTCGAAGACTATGCAAAACACCCCTTTCAAACATCCGAACACCATCAGAGAGTTATACAATTGGTACTTGTGGAGTTCCCATTGGTAGTAAGAGAACAAGAGAAGGATGCTGAATGTCGAGTGACTACAGGATGGGATCTGTTTGTGAATGAAAATATGTTTGTAGAATGGTTCTGCCTAGTCCTGTGAAATTGTGCTTTGCTATCCAAATTCAGTATAAATCAACAAGGAACTATCAGTGACTCAACTGTGTAATGTCCTCTCTCTTGGGAAGCTTCATGACGAAAGTATGCAAATTCAGAATGACCAACTCATTCCTTGAAAGTTAATTTGATTCTATTTCACAGGAAAGCTATCAGAGTACAAGACATAGACATGTGTTAACAACAAAACTAATTGTGCTCATTTACTCAATTTTATGCAAAATAACGACAGCAATTGCTCCTAAATTGACCAATTACATAGAAATAAGTGGATACAAGAAATCAACGAAATATGACCGCCGATGGAAAACGAAGCATTCGAGGATAAAAACCTTGTCAATAGGGGTTTTATAAAAGTAAGACGATTCACTTCATGGATCGGAAATTTAGATTAGAATCCAGCACTTTTAAGAACTTCCAAACACCAAAAATAAGTAACCAACTACACAAGCTAAAGGACTACATGATGGATCATGTGGAGTGAAAATTGTGTATAAGATATCTCTGACGATACTCTTGTGATTATCCTGTCCCAATGTTAAACAGTTTAAATCAACAGATAAGTATAGCAAAGATCAGTTTGCGAATTGATTTAACGGAAGAAGTATCAGCAGCCTAAGCTTCACATCAAACATGTTTGCGTTCAAGGTCTAAGCCTTAAGCTTCGGGCTGACAGACACAACTGTAGTTTCAGTCCTTGACAAATGATTTTGAGAAGAGAACAGTAACTGAACATTGGCAGCCTTCGTAAAGCACTCGTCTTCCAACAAAGGCAATCAAGCTAATAAGTAGCGTTGAATTGCATTGTTTTTGATCTTGTAGTATACCAATTTAAAGAAAAAAAATGAATTGCGATCTCTTCGACATCCGTACACCGAGAAGAATGGTGATGGTACTTGTGTATGGGATGGGAAGTACGTAGATAGTAAGGCAAAGAGGTAAGTAGATAGAGGCATTACATGACTACAAGATGACGGTTGGAATAAAAAAAGTGTGTATGATGGGCTCTGAGTAGCCGTGTGATTGCAGTGTCATGACGAAGGGACATATCAACAACGAGCTACCCAGGAACCCAGATATGTAGTGTCAGTATGGGCTCAGTATGGGCTCCTTACTTCACAACGTATCTTCGGAACCATACTGGACACGTTTCGTAAAAGCTTCGAAAAAACATTTCGAAGAGCATAACCAATGCGTCAAACACCTGCTAAGGAAGTATACATGCTTTTTCCATCAACTCGTCATGTTGTAGACAAGTTGTGGAACTGGAAGATATTTCAACGCATTCCCAAAAATCCGAACACCAACAAAGAACCACTTTGTACTATACGTTAGCTAATACACGGTGTAGCACATCATAGAAAAGTTAAGTATTTAAGAGAAGTAGTAGATACGTTCTAGATGGGGAATGCACTGAATACAGAGCCGCGCTCAGTATAAAATCATCGAATTAATGATCACCAAACAGCTCATGGCTTTCCACACGAATAAAACTTATAGGTAAACGTAATCGACCAAAAATCAACAATTCTCAAATAGACTGCCTGTATGTATCAGAAAGAATAACAATGGATGCGTATAGGGAATACCATACAGGAAAGAGAGAATGACTCAAACATACTAACATACACGTAGCTTTTCATCTATGATTCAGGCTAGCACTCTGCAACATAGACGAGAAACAATGAATACAGGATGAAACGTAGGTAAAATATTGTGTATGAAGGACTCTCAGTAGTCTTGTGATTGTGCCGTCCATAACAGGGCGTAAATCAACAATGAACCACACCTAAAGATCCGTTTAATTGTATAGTTTCATGTTAAGAATGAGAGTATAACCTGATGCATAGTTGTACAATCCTTGCATTGAAATCATTGTAACAACAACAGGTCGAAAAGGATTCGTCTTCAAGAACATTGGCAAAATCCAACGCCAAACATCAACATAGAAAAACATCGATACTCATGGAGTCTAAAGCGTAACAAAGGGAGATAGATACACAGGAGAAGCAGTTCCAACGTGTGATATGGTAGTACTGTACGTCTCGAAGGATAGTGCCTTAACGTCGGCTAACAAGTAAGCTTATGGATCTGATTTTCCATAGAGTACTGAATTTGAAAATACAGCTCTTAGTAGTAGATATATATACTATAAAGCAACGATCCTACAGGAAAATCTTGATGGTAAATGAGAAAAGAGTGTGTATAGATAGTCCTGTGACTGTGCTTCTATTCAAAGAGTATACAATCAACAAGGAGCTATATCAGTAACTCAATTGTGTAACGTCCTGTCTTGGGAAGCTTCACGGCGAAAGTAGGCGAATATAAGTAATTCATATAGCGTGAATCCCTTTATGATTCTATTTCACAGTCGAAAGCAATCAGAGTACAAGACATAGACAGTCATTGACCACAAAAACAACTACACCTTGTTTCGAATCCCATATATCGTTTCAATTTGTAAGATGTCAGCAGTGGTGTCTAAAGACCAGTAAGATACGAGTGGTTGGACCCAAACCAAAAGAGATCAGCCATATACATTCCATCAAACACCATTTAACACCATTTAACACCCGAGCACCACGAAGAAGCAACAAATTACAAGCACTAGCTAACTGAATACAGGATGGATCGTGAATAAAAATTGTGTATATGATGTCTCTGGCTATAGTCTTGTGATTATACCGTCCCGATGGTAAACAGTTTCAATCAACAGATAACTATATAGCAAAGATCAATGTCAAATAGGCTCTGTTGTGTTAATTTTGACATAAACATATCAGTAACTTAAGCTTCACAACGTATACCTCAGAACGCATATCTTTCAGGTCTGTTTTGCTTTCACGGTATTACCATTTGGGCTGACAGACGCTCCGAGCGTATTCAATACATATTTGACAAAACAAGTGAAGTTGAACAGGTTCAGTTCACCCCATCGAATTGCATTTGTTTATTTTTTCGTCCCTGGAGGTGATTTCTTCAACACCTGTACACCGAAGAAAGTAGCGAAAGTACTTGTGTATGGGAAGTACGTAGATTGCAAGGAGGAGGTAGACAACATTGGTACCAGAGGGACTACAGGCTGACAGTGGAAAATCAATGTGTATAATGGGCTCTGAGTAGCCGTGCGATTTTACTGTCATGAAAGAGGCATATCAACAACGAGCTGCTCAGTGATCCCAGCTATGTAGTGTCAGTATGGGCTCCTACAATCCGAACACCAACAAAGAGTAGCATGTTAGCATCATCATAGAATTAAAAGTTAAATAAGGAAAGTAGTAGTTCACTTGTCTTATATGTAGCAATATTGTGCACTGAATACAAATCTGGTGCATTCAGTTTGAAATATGATTGGGAAGAACTAACATCAGCTTGTAAGGCTTTCCATACGTATAAAAGCTAAATCGTACAATGCATCGGCTACATGATGAATATGAAACTGTGAATGAAAATTTGTGTAGATAATGGTTCCTAGTAGTCTTGTGATTGTGCCTGTAGTTATACTATAAGTATCAATCAACAAAGAGCTATTAGAGACTCATAATTGTGTATTGTCAGATCGGCTCCAATTCTTAGGAAGCTTTATGACAAACGCGGTAAACTGAAAATAAATAACTCATAAGTAGAATGTCTCTATGTTTCCGATAAAGCACACAACCTCATTTCGATAGACGAGTTAATAGAAAATGACTATAACGACTATCGAAAGAGTTAAAGAAAGGGATCCTTTTTTATATTGAAAAAATTCTGAAACATCCGAACACCATTAAAACTCATTACCTATAGAGACATCATTAAGTAGTGAAGATAATGACTTGTAGAAAGAGGTGCCATAGAGACAAAGATTACCATAGAGAAGCACCGAATGTCGAGGAGTGGTGAGTGAAACATACACGGATAGGAAAAATAGTCCAGATATACTAACAGGTCAATTCTACAGCCTTCCATAAACTCCAGGAAGATACTGACTTACCAGTATATGAACAAAACTCATCTGATGAGAACGATGACTCGGACCAACTAGACACCATACCTGCCACTCCGAGGGAAACACCACCGGTACCCACCTTAATCAATCCAGTACAACAGTTGCAACAAGACGTATCCAAATACATAAGTTCTAATTTCACTCCAAATGATGATAATACAATTTTTGGAGATGACTATGTGATATTTGGACTCAAGGCGAATCAGAACTTGATTATTCGGGGTCAGTTCCAGTTAAAGATTCAGAGAGGTGCTATCAAAGTGGATCATGTCGTGTATCACTCCAATGAACCAACTATGAAGTTTTTGAATCCAAGTTCAAACTCAATGCCTCTGATATCGGCAACTCAAGTGCTGGATAGATCTGAGGTTGATGATACGAAAACGGATGAAAACGCTCACTTATTCTCTTCAGACTATAAATCAGTTATCAAAGTGAGTAACCTATGTACAGGTTTGGAAAAAATTGGGTGCATATGTCCCATGTTTAAGAATCTTTTCTGGAATTTTGATAATTATACCAACGATGATATAAAATTATTGAACGATTTCGAAATGTGTTTCAAAGGGATGTCATTCTCACCTGTCTTAAAGCCTGATAATTCAATAACCATCACAAATTTCTCCAATTGGATCAATGATATTGAAAAATTGGCCCAACTGCATGGGAAATCTCAATTAATGAAGATCTTGGTCATTGGGAATAAAAACTGTGGGAAATCAACATTCATCAGATTATTATTACAAAAATTCATCAAAGTATCACAAGAAACGCCGATAAATATCATGGATCTTGATCCGGGACAAGCTGAATACTCCAAACCTGATTCCATCTCATTAAACAAATTGGATTCTTACCAATTCGGGAATCACTTATCATTAACCACTCCATTATCCTCATATAACCACTATGTCGGATTCGCATCGCCAAAGGATCAACCACAACGATACAATTCCCTCGTATCGGATTTGATCAACAGGTATAACAATGATGGCTTTCTCAAGAATGAAACATTATTGATAAACACACCAGGTTGGATCAAGGGGTATGGTTCCGTATTGACACAGTCGCTAGTGGATAAGTTGAAACCTACACATATCGTCTATTTAAACTCGGGGAATATGGAATTAGATGAATTGGTTATTGATGATAAGGAGTGTGAGATTATCCCGTTGTTGGGTGTTTTCTCTAATACGAGTTTGGCCAAGTATTCGTCAGCACAACTAAGGGTTTTGAAAACGATTGCATATTTCCATAAAAACCAGAATTTCCAGTTTGATTTCACTCCATTGGTCTTGCAAGCTCCATTACAGGTAAGTTATGGCGTGGAAGGTGGTATTAAAGCTGTTACTGTCCTGGGGTTACACACCGAGTTACACCAAGATGATGTCGTTGATGCCTTGGATGCGACGATAGTTGCATTGTATACCGTGTCGAAACCACAATTTGAACAGTTGGAAGTGACGAATCAGGATAATATACCACTTATAAACTCAAATCAGTTGATCCAACAGACACCAGTGAATGATCTACAATTCAGGGCATTAGCATGTATACATTCCATTGATGAGAAGAAGAAACTTATCAATTTATACATCCCACCTTTTGAAAAATTGGACAAGCTGGATCATGAAGAGTATATCTTGGTTAGAGGTCGAACAGAACTACCGATTTGGGAATTGGCAAGTACACCAGTTTTGAAAAAATTCAAAAATGATTTGAAAAGATTGCCGTTTGTCAGTTTTGAAAAAAATTCAGCACATGATAGAGTGTGGAAAGTTAGAAAAAATGTCCAGAGAAGGGGTCAGAGATAGATCTAGACATATATACAAGCCACAATTTAAATTCCGGTGGAAATGTGTTATGGAAAAGAGTAGTTCTATATTAATGTATTCTATGTAATGTTGATAGATGTGTCTATTCCTCAGACTTGTCCTCTTGAGGAGTCTCCTCAGTAGGCAACGACCATCCCATCTTCTTATTTAATCTATCATATTTCGCACGATCCTTATCATTAACACTTGGCTTCACACTATTCAAGGCCCTCTCGAAATCATCAGCCATAACCATGATCTCATCACTCATCGCGTCCTCATGATCCTCCATCTCGTGATCACCATCCGAAGCACCATTATGCTTATTATTCGAATGGAAGAATTTCTTCTTTAGTGCAATGACACCTGCTTCTCTGATCAATGCCGAGAGATCCGCACCAGAGAAGTTTCTACATCTTTCATCATGTGCAATGGCCGATAAGTCAATGGCTGAGTCCAGTGGGGTCTTGTTTATATGTGTCACTGTTTTTAAAATCTCAAATCTTTCATTAGCATTTGGTAATTCGATGAACAGGGTCTTATCCAATCTCCCTGGTCTTAACATTGCTGGATCAATCATATCTGGTCTATTCGTAGCACCAATCACGAAAATACCCTTTCTATCGTTCAACCCGTCCAATTCTGTTAACAACGTGTTGACAACACGAGAGGAACTCTCACTTAGTGATGAGTCTCTTCTTGGCACCAAGGCATCCAACTCATCAAAGAAGATAACACAGGGGACAGATGCCCTAGCTCTGGTGAACACTTGACGAATTGCCTTTTCTGATTCACCAACGTATTTGTTCAACAATTCAGGACCTTTAATACTTATGAAATTTGCCCTGGATTCATTAGCCACTGCTTTAGCTAACAATGTCTTACCACAACCTGGTGGCCCCCACATAAGGACACCCGCTGGGGCATGGATACCGACTTTTTCATAGATCCCTGGGTTCTTGATCGGTTGCACAATAGCCATGTTTAATTCGATTCTAATACGTGATAACGCACCAACGTTTTCCCAAGTGACATCTGGCACTGTGGCGAAACCTTCTCTCTTGGCTGTTGGTTGGATGGTTGGTAATGCAGTGAGGAAATCATCATATGTGATGGCTAGTGGGGCCAGTTGTTCTGGTGTTAATGGTGATGGATGCTTCAACAGGAATTTTTGGATAGTGGATAATGAGGTCATTTGGTCTAATGAAAGCGCATCCAATGAGGTCAAGTCTTGTTCATCTTGGGATAATGTGCTAAAGATTCTCTTTATGGCACAAATACCCGCTGCAGTGGTCAATGCTTTCAAGTCGGCACCAACGTAACCTGGTGTAGCTTTTGCCAATTTGGCAAAGTTCAATTCACCATCGATTTTCAATTTTGATGTCATTTTTTGTAATATGTGTAATCTTGAAGTTTCATTTGGCACGTTTAGACAAATTTCTCTATCAAATCTTCCTGCTCTTCTCAATGCTGCATCCAGGGAATCTGGTCTATTGGTAGCACCTATTATAATGACAGGTTTCCCATTAGTCTTATCCAAACTTAATTCATCGATCGAAGTCAACATCTGTGCCACGATTCTTCTTTCCATTTCCCTTTGAGCACCTTCTCTCTTTGGAGTGATTGCATCAATTTCATCAAAGAATATAATACATGGTGCCAAGGATTTAGCCTCATCAAATAATTCACGGATTTTCTTTTCACTTTCACCAGACATACCGCTCACCACTGAAGGAGCAGAGATATTGATGAATGGGACTTGTAATTCACCAGCAAGGGCATTGGCAATAGTGGTCTTACCACAACCTGGTGGACCATGTAGAAGAACACCTCTTGGAGGTTCAACACCCGTGGTTAAATAAATTTCTGGGTGCAGGATTGGCATACCGACCAATTCCATTAATTGTGTGATAACATCATCCATACCACCCAATTGACTTAAGGTTGAAGTTGGAGGATCTCTGTTTTTATCTACTTATTTGTTAGTCAGTTTATGTCACCCGAGGAAAAATACGATATAAAACTCACCTTTTTGTCTTTTGGAAGAGCCAGAGGACTCCTTGGATCTCTTTTTGGATTTCTTGACCTCTTTAGTGGAACCATCTACTTGTTCAACGATCTCAGTTTTCTCAGATTCTTCTTTAGAGCTTTCGTTTGGTGTGTCCTCTGATTTTAAATTCCATAAGTTCACAACACTTTTGTTCAAAGAGTTATTATCCTTGACATCCATAAGATCATCAACATTGACACCGTCAAAATCACTATCCAATGCGTCGTCTTGGCCTTGTTCACCTTCACCTTGGAATGCTTGAATCTCTGCAGCTTCCTCTGCTCGTATTTCTTTCAACACTTTGTCAAGTGTTTTCTCCAATACAACTTTCTTCACTCTTTGTAAAGAGAGATCTTTCTGTTGACAGTAAAGTAGGGCTTCACCGATTCTGACATCCTTGGCCAGGGCAATAGTAGCAAATTCGTCCTGTGTTTCGTCATTTGCAGTGTTACGTTTATTGGTTTCTGTCTTGTCATCTAGTAGTCTGTAAATGAGATTTGATAATTTAGAGTCTAGCGACTGGTTTAAAGAGCCCTTTTTGGCAGGTTTTATCTTGACCATGACTTTAACAGTATCAACGTATTAGTCCGACTCAAGCAACTTTCAAGTGCCAGATCTCTTCCACCTGTTTCTCAAGTACTGATTAAATTTACACCCGATGAGCTTTGATGATAGAAAAAAAAATTGTAAACAGTGCGATGACTAAGCGCTGAGTCAGCCAGAATTTTTATAGGATCCCAACTGGGGAAGTACAAAGTTACATCAAATGAAAATGAAGATATTGAGACTGAATTTGCATTGGAATCCAGCGAGATTGTAGTGGTGAGACTGCACTGGATGCTGTTGATAATGCGAAAGTATGAGATATCGCAACGGTACTCTCTTCTTCTGGAAGAAATGACATTTTTTTTGCGTTCCAATCACACTTTCTAACATTCTCGGTTCTCGCGTGAGAACTGATACCATCTTGGTATGCTCGATTACAGTCTACCAGCTACATTTTGTCCTCCTGGATGCTAATTGGAAAGATGTAGTCGAAGATAAGTTGGCTAGCTGGCTGGCTGGCTATTATATCACTATCATATTTAATTTTATTTACCCAGAGTCGAATCTTGGTTGTGCACAAGTTTGTATAGTAGCCAATATAGTCTACACAATGTAGATCACAAAGAGGCGAAGGTCAAGAGAGACCCAAGTTATTGAAAGCTGGATCATATTTGAGAAGATATAGTACATCCCCAGGACTAAAGAGTCAACACTGCCTCTATTAGTGGGAAAGAGTCATAGATCGATTCAGAGCTTTTAGTGCTCTTTGGTACTCACTTCCAGCAGAAGTTTGAGCATTTGAGAGTGCAAATGCTGGCTTTGTTTTGATTTTAACCAAAATGTACGTGTTCACGAGTACAAAATACAAAATACACGATATAATTCGGTGTTCTAAGTTTCCAGTCAACAATGGCCCTTCAGAATTTATTATTTGTTCTATCGTGTAAGAGATGATCTGTTTATTTAACCATATCTATTTCTGGAGTAAAGCTGGCTCCTGATTGTTTTGATTATTCTTGATCGAGTTCTAGAAGGACTAACCAGTCACCAGTTCAACACAGTTCAACACAGTTCCACGAGTCGTTTCAAGTATATGGGTCCGAACCTTTAACACGCTGATCTTTGGAGACACTTGCTCTTTTCCAAGACACCAAGAACACCCTTACAATTGTCACATTATTATTTTACATGCACCTCAAATTAGCAAGTGCAGATTCCCTTTTAGATCACGTCGTTTGTTTACTTCTGTACAATGTACTAAAATACTGGTTACAGTGTCTCCGAATAGTACCCCGGGATATCAAGCCATCACTGGCTGAACACACTTGAGACCCCATGGGATTTGGTACTACTGGTGGAACAATGATGTTACCACTCCTCGAGAAACTGGAACACCATTGGCCCTCGCTTCTCTAAGCGAGTGATTGTGCATGCTTCGTGTGCTAAACTTTATATATACACACGCCATTTTTAACCATCATTGTGGAGCCAGCTTTGAGGTCTCGAGACAAGCTTGAAAATGTATATAAAGAGGGCATAATTCCCTGTTAATTTTGAATATTGGGATGCTGTTTAATTAAATCACAAAGTTATCACTTTACTCATTCGCTCAACTAAAAATGCAATTATCTACTTCCGCTGCCATCTTAACCTTAGCTTCATTAGCTCAATACGTCGTTGCTGACTCTCAACAATTCGGTTTGGTTGTTATCCGTTCAGGTTCTAGTTACCAAAACGCTGGTGTCTCTGTCAAAGACGACCATTTAGTCGCTGGTAGTTCTAACAACTATCTTACTGCTGTCATTGATGATGCTGGTCATTTCAAAACCTCTGACGGTAAATACTTGACTGTTAACAATGGTGCCATCACTGTTGGTACCCAAGGTAGCACTGGGTTCTCTGTTAAAAATGGTTACTTGCAATTCAGCTCAAGTTCAGGTTTCGTCATTCATGAAAATGATGGTAGAGTCGCTTTTGGTACAGGTGACCCAACCTCTGCCTTGAGAGCTCAATCTCTTTCTGGTTCTGATCCTATTCCAGATTTCATTCCAGGTAACAAGAGTTCTTCCAGCTCTTCAGCTTCTCGTGCTCCATCTTCTTCAACTTCAGCTTCCCGTGCTCCATCTTCTTCAGCTCCAGCTTCCAAAGCAACTAGTACCACTGTTCAAACTCAAACCAAAGCTGCTAGTACCACTGTTCACGTCATCACTCAAACTGGTGCTGCTGGTATGGCCCAAGCTGGGTTGGCTGGTGCCGGTTTAGCTGCTGCTGCTGCCTTGTTGATCTAAGTGGATCAACTTTTTTCTTTACACTGATCAGTGATCGTTTATAGTCCTATATAACAATGTATGAAGCGCTTAGTCGCCTTTTAAATTGATACAGTGTAGTAGTCTCTACTGCTTTACGGGTTCTTCCTTTAGCACTCAAGCTAAATATTCACGAGACGTCAAGATATCAACGACATACCGGACTTCCGTTTTGAGGTGTCAGAAATATCTGTACAAAGGAACACAACGAAACTCAACAACAAACACATTGCAGGCATACACCAATACCTCGACTTCTAGCACTTTGGGACAGCTTTATCAGGGCAGAGCTGACTGAACTCAAGTTGTTAAAAATTGGCCAAAAGTCCTTCGGAACCACCTATAGAGGATCTGAGAAAATGAGTGGGCGCCAAAATAAAGCATCGATTGATTACAGAGTCAGCTCTATAAGAGACTACTATCAAACAATCTACAAAGCATTTCATATCCATCAAAAATTACGACTTCGATCTCAGTAAATTTAAATCCTGGAGAGAGGGTTTCTCGGAGGACCCGAAGTAACATTGCTTATACAGACATCTCAAGAGAGATCGAACTTTCAAGTTTCAAGCATTCACAACTGTTCAAAAACTTATGTATGAAATATCAATCTTTGTTGAGATCAGTACTGGATGGTACAGACAATAAGATAACTTGTGTTCATCCGTTTGATGCTATGCTAATGCTAATGCTACAAAATCCCACACATTTTTCGTTGACTTCTTGGAGTTTTTGAGCTCCACAGTTTCACATAATATAATTCAATGAGCACATGTGTCAATATGGATCAAATGTAGCTCATTCTATACTGTTGAAGATAAATTACAGTCAAGTCTAGAATTTATGTGTCATGAACCAACAAGATGTACCGAAGGTTAATGTATGGTTCAGAACACATTGAAGCAACGAATAGGTCTAGAGATGTTTCTAGAATTAGGATTATGAGATGTATAAAAGGGGCTGAAGAGAAGGATTTACTCTTGATATAAAATGCTTTATATAGGGTGACTCCCAAAACCACCAGACTCGAGTGTACCCATATACTCTTATACATAAACGATCCATCAAATTATGAAGAAAATCCTTGCTAGTAAATATTACTAAAATTCTCAAATTCAACATATACGGAATTTCAGAGCAAGTGTAGTGTAACACCATTGAGCACTGGATCCTAACCACCTTTTAAATGACGATCTCTAATCGACATGCCACAGTGGAATAGCATCTTCAAGCTGGTTAACGTTGAGTTTGTTTGTTTTATTACGTGAACTTATCTATTTTTAGGATCAAATCACTGGGAACCATGGTTCTGAGTCTTGATTGTTTTGATTTACGACGCTCAAAGAACTAAACTAGAGTCACACTTTGAGAGTAATGCTCGGAGATTTGAGCCTCCCGAGTCCCAAGGATCTACCAGAAGATTTCACTTGATTGCTACATTTTCAATTTCCAGCATTATTATTTCCAAACAGAACCCTTGAAACTTGTCCACTATGCCACAATATTTTTATTCAAAGGCACCTCAAGGTGGGAAGCTTGCATGTAGTTCTCTTTTCCGTCAAGTTTGCGGATTGATATGCACAATGTATTTGGTGGAAGATGACCACAAAATATCTCATGGGACTACCATCGGGGAGCTGATTAACACTGCATTCTCCATTTTGTTGCCATTGACCCCGTTTCTCCCAGATCTTTTGTTGTGGCATTAATTACCGCTTTTGCAGTGTGCACCGTGTGCTATTATTATTCCACATAAACCCTGGTGGAATCCCAAATATATACGTATATAAATAGGCCATTTTCCCTCCCTTTTATAGCAATATTATAACTTCCTGTTCTCTACAGACTCAAAAAAGTTCTACTCACTCGCTCAACTAAAAAGATGCAATTCTCCACTTCCGCTACTATCTTAGCCTTGGCTTCATTAGCTCAATACGTTGTTGCCGATTCTGAACAATTTGGTTTGATTGTTATTCGTTCAGGCTCTAGATACCAAAACTCTGGTGTCTCTGTTAATGACGACCATTTAGTCGCTGGTGGCTCCAGTAATTACGTTACCGCTGTTATTGATGATGCTGGTCATTTCAAGACTTCTGATGGTAAATACTTGGCTGTTAACAATGGTGTCATCACTGTCGGTACCCAAGGTAGTGATGGGTTCTCTGTTAAGAATGGTTACTTGCAATACGTTTCAAGCTCTGGGTTTGCCATCTCTGAGACTGATGGTAGAATCTCTGCTGGTTCAGGTAATCCAACTTATGCCTTGAGAGCTCAATCTCGTTCTGGTTCCAGTACCATTCCAGACTTTGTTCCAGGTAGCTCCAACTCTACCTCTTCTGCTTCTGCTTCTTCATCCGCTGCTGCTACTACTACTAGCACTGCTGTTGAAGTTGTGACTCAAACTGGTGCTGCCGGTATGGCTAAAGTTGGTTTAGGTGCTGGTCTAGCTGCTGCTGCTGCCTTCTTGATCTAGGTGCTTAATTCGGATCATCTTCATTTCTTGAACTAGAATTCTCTAACCTTTTATAGTACTATATTATACACAAGAGGCGTCAAGCCACGTAAGACATTATTCAATTTGTAGCTCCACCTGACTTGTTGGGCGTTGTCTCTGTGTAAAAGGTTTATCCTTTAATTGGTTTAAGAGTTTGTATGGAACAATATGGTATAAGTTTCGGAGATAATCGGATTTCGGTCTTTATTGTCTGGTAACATGAAGCTTCATCCAATTTACTCACTAACGTTATATATCTCGTGAGCTGTTTCCCATTAGTTATTGGTGGTACTCGGATAGCTTTGGTAATGTTTGACAGGTGTTCTTTGACAAAAATAACTTCTGAACGTTCCTGATCGGCGCTTTGAGATGATTACCATGCACCGAAATTATGCATAGTATACGAGAGAATTAATGTCAAACGTCTATATAAAGAGAAGAGTATCTTCTCAAACGTATCAAACTATTTATTCTTATCTTGCTACTCAATCAGTCAGATTTATTTCTAACTTGCATAGTTGCTGAGTACTACATTAAGCAAAGTACAATATGAGTTTGAGTTATATCACTTACAAGACACGCATCACTGAAGATGGTCGCTCAGTGAAGTTTGCATCATACAACTGTTATTGGTATGATGTTTATCTTGATGCTGATTATGAACAGTTGAATCAGTTTCGTGATAGGGCAATTGAATTGAAAGAGATGGCCCGTGAACACGATGAAGCCCTGAGGAAACTATTGAATCCTCCAAAAAGGGTTAGTTTCAGTTCGAAAGTTGAAACTATTGAGTATGAAGCTGATGATAGTGATGGTATCAGTCCAAAATATCCAAGAGACACTGATCCTTATCAAATCACTAGAAGCTTGGATATCCACCATGATGCTATTGCCCAATTCCTTGAAGAATCATTCAGACTATTCGAAGGTCTTTATCTCGATGACATTATCCAACAGAAATTGAAAGAAGACGAACCAGTCGAAGTGCCAGACCTCACTGAAGAGGAGGAAAAAGCTCAAGACCGCAGAATCATCGATGCTAATGATAAGTATCAAATGGAATACCATATTCACAATTTCCTTCCAACACATGCAAAGAGCAGAGAAGTGATGATCAAGGAGGCTAGTATCACTGGGAAGCATTTCGGTATCAAGTTGAAAAAGAAGGAGGATCCGTTATATCGTCGTGGGAATAAGATGGATGGGAAGTATGAGGATAGTTTTTCGTTTTGGAAGACTGTTAAGAAGTTTACGAGGTCGAAGCATGCTTAAGTACATGTTGTGAAGTGTTTGGTTATAAGGTGTTCATAATAGTAAGGGTTTTAAAATTGTTTGTATTATTTTAAGATAGTTTAAAGAAATGTTATGTATTTTGACTTGGTCAAGCTTTGTAGTATATGATAACATGGGGTATATAATAGAGCGCTTACCACTTAAATTGCTATAAAGCGCCATTATATTCAGTCCCTTCATCAAAGGTCATTGCAAACATGAATGTATAGTGCTCTAAATGTGATTGCCTACAATATGTTCAAACAACCACTCTCAGTTTTTCATTATTGTATATTATACATTTTACAAATCACCATTCTCCACGGCAATGGCTCTCTTAACCACTTCCAACTGTTTCTTCAATCTTTCGTCATTCTCATAAAAGCACAGTCCTCTCTCTAAATCATATTTGGCATGTTCTAATCTTCCCAAATTCATAGCGGCAACTGATCTTCTCAAGAAATTCTCTGCAGTGGTCACTTGGGTACCCAGCAAGATATCAGCATCGTTATAGGCATCAATCCAGTTTTGGGTCATTATGTATGAATCACAACGAGCCATCAACAACATGTTTAATTCTTGTAATTGCACGGCAAATGCCTCCCATCTAGCTCTTCTACTGGCCATGTCAATGGCTAATGATAATTGCTTGATGGCTTCTTTATGTTTACCTTTCTTTTGCGCGTCGATACCGGATGTGACTAGTTTTTGGATCAATGGGGTCAATTGCTTTGAAGGTTCTGGAGACTCTGGAACATCAGAGTTTGTTGATATCAAGTCTTTAGCCAATCTATTTAGTTGTTCCACTTCATCGTGTAGTTCTGTGTCTAGCTTTGCAGCTTCGCCAACGGATATTAGCTTGGACGTTGGGTCGTAGATTATATCGAGTGACATTGTGAGGGTGGAAGTTCTTCTTAGTGGTGGCTGATAATTTAATAGTCTTGTTTCTTATGGCTTTGTAGCTGTTGTTTCCTTATAGCGCTTTGACGATTTCGTGTTCACTTTGGAAATTAAAGATGAATAATACACCAAATTGGGAAATATTCCGAATACGGAAATACAAAATTGAATCAACTTCAAATTTACCATTAAAGGAGCCTGGAAAAAGACCTAATGGATAATTGGACTCTTCTGATTTGAATGAGCTACTCAGATTAGACCCAATGCTACAACTTTCATGTGATCACTGCTGATTAGCACTACTACATGTCATCTCCTTATGCTTAACTACCCGCGAATGCGTTCTGCGTCCTGTCTCGATTGCTGGTATATTTGGATTTGAATCTCTGAGATTATTGAAGCGACGTCAACACAGGAATTGGCCACCAGGATCTCAAGTTGGAACTGCTGCTGCTAACGAACTAGACACAGACTAGCTGTTCAGAAGAATACACAGAGATCACAGCGTATTAGAAGAGTCATTGATCAACAGCCAAATAAAAACAAGAGGAACAAGTGCCAGCGTCTGCCTTATCTTACAGCGTATATCTCAAGCAATTACACAGTCTTGAGAGCCCAAGGGATACACTATATACAGAGCAATCAAATCAGGCACAAGTACCACTGGAAACTAATCCAAACAAGATAAATTCCATTACACTGGCATAACAGGATCACACACATCACCTCATCCGCTTTTACCCCAGGAAATGCCTACAGCGCCAGAGTTCAACATGAACAATCCATTCCGTCGCCACACTCGTCGTAAATCGTCTAATGACGACTATGACCCCTTCTCACAGGCAGAAGTCTACTATGGCCCCAAGACAGACCCTTCAAAGGCGCCAGTGGGCTCAAGATTTGCTCGTACTAGAACAATGAGTATTGTTGACAATGGTAGAAGTTTGAGAAATGAGTTTCGTAACGAAATTAAAGCTGATATCAAGAGACGTGGTTCCCAGGATGAAGCCGGTCTAATGAATGGTGGTCGTGGTAGAAGATTTTTCATCAGTGATATTAACGCTACGTTGAAAGAATTGTTGGAAAGCGAAGATACTGACAAGAATTACCAAATCACCATCGAGGACACGGGACCAAAAGTTTTGAAATTAGGGACAGTTAATTCAAATGGGTATAACCAGATTGATATCCGTGGGACATACATGTTGTCCAACTTGTTACAAGAATTAACCATTGCTCAAAGGTTTGGACGTAATCAAATGATTTTGGACGAGGCTAGATTGAATGAAAACCCAGTGGATAGATTATCAAGACTGATCTCGAAACAGTTTTGGAAAAATTTAACAAGAAGAATTGATGCCCACTCTGTGGCACAATTCGCATTGGATACCAAGATCCCATCAAATCCAAGAATTTATATCCCTTATGATTGTGCAGACCAGTATGAGTTTTATGTCAATGTCTCCAAGTCCAATCCTGAATTACATTTGGAAGTTGAATATTTACCTAAAGAAATCACACCAGAGTATGTCAAATCCATCAATACCAAACCTGGGTTATTAGCATTAGCCATGGAAACTACACATGACCCTACCACTGGTGAAGAGACTCTGGTTTCATTCCCATATGTTGTCCCAGGTGGTCGTTTCAATGAACAATATGGTTGGGACTCATATATGGAGTCGCTAGGTTTGATTATTAACAATAAAGTTGAATTGGCTCGTGGGATGGTTGAGCATTTCATCTTTGAAATCAAGCATTATGGGAAGATCTTGAACGCTAATAGATCCTATTATTTGGGAAGATCTCAACCACCATTCTTAACAGACATGGCTTGGAAAGTGTTTGAGAAAATGGGCGGTACTTCTAACCCTGAAGCTTATGACTTGTTACAAAGAGCCATTGACGCCGCTATTAAAGAATACAACACCATCTGGACCGCTAAGCCAAGATTGGATACCAAGACTGGATTATCATGTTATCATCCTGACGGTGTCGGGATCCCACCTGAGACGGAGGCTTCACATTTCGATAATGTCTTGACAACATATGCCTTGAAGTACAATATGACCATTGAAGAGTTTAGAGACAAGTATAACGATGGTATCATTAAAGAACCACCATTGGATGATTATTTCACACATGATCGTGCTGTTAGAGAAAGTGGACATGATACTAGTTATAGATTGGAAGGTATCTGTGCCGATCTAGCCACGATTGATTTGAACTCATTGCTATACAAGTATGAAGTCGATTTAGCCCGTTTGATTAAAGATTATTTCGATGATAAGTTTATTGTTAATGACGAGAACCACACCGAATACAATTCACAATATTGGTTGGACAAGAGTGAAGAGCGTAAGCGCAACATTGATGAATATCTTTGGAACGAAGAGAAGGGTTTATATTTCGATTATAATACCAAATTACACAAACAATCAGATTATGAATCAGCCACTACATTCTGGGCATTATGGGCCGGTGTTGCATCAAAAGAACAGGCCGCTAGATTAGCTGCAAATGTCCATATTTTCGAAGAATTGGGTGGTCTTGTGGCAGGTACTGAAAAATCCAGAGGTGAGATCTCATTGGATAGACCAAGTAGACAATGGGATTATCCATTTGGATGGGCTCCACAACAGATCCTGGCTTGGAGAGGATTCCAAAAATACGGGTACGATGCCATCACTAGAAGATTGGCATACAGATGGTTATATTTGATGACGAAGGCATTTGTCGATTATAACGGTATCGTGGTGGAGAAATATAACGTCACAGTGGCCACGGATCCTCATAGAGTCACTGCGGAATATGGTAATCAAGGTTCAGATTTCAAAGGTGTTGCCACAGAGGGGTTTGGTTGGGTTAATGCTAGTTTTGTCGTGGGGTTGACATATTTACCATTACATGCTAAGAGAGCTTTGGGTTATTGTACTCCTCCTGATGTCTTCTTCAAGAATATAAAGAATGACGATGAAAGAAAGGCATTTGGGTTGGAACCTTTGAGTGAGAAGGATAAACGTGGGCTTGTCAGTTTTGAATTGGTATGATTGCCTCTATGAAAAAGTGAGCTTGAAGTCTTGATGATATTCTATATATACTATATGATAAATACTATATGCTACTATCTTACAATATTGACCTTAGTTGTATTTTGGTTGTTTTGTTCATCATTGTTTGTTTACACAATGGTCGTCATGGAGATCTACCTGCCTCCTCTTCGAACCGTATATAGGCCATACACGCTTGCTCTGTTTTATTGTCCTAGTGACAATCCCAGACAATAACACATCAAAACACAGGCTTCCAGACTACTAAAATTAACCAGCTTCATATAATCGCATTCATCAAAGTTGGTACTTCTAAGTTCTCAGACTACGTAGTGTCTTAAACTGGGTGTTCGTTACTGGAATTGTATAAATGTAAACAAAAGACTTCCATTTTCATGGCCGTTATCTCCCATCTTGTTAACTACAACCTAGGTGGATCAGTACGTTTGATTCTTCCATACGTAATTAGAAGTTATGTCCTAGGTACATTCCTACCATTGGTTATAGAAATAACCCCTAAGAATTTTCATTCAACCAGCCATCTGATAACATTTTCCTTGCCTGTCCAAGACCAGATGTGCGGCATGCAGCACGATTTTGATCTGGCAAAACAAAACATACGGGCTCCCATCATTAACAACCATTGGGTATTCATGGGCTTGTACTTTCCCAAAGAAGCAGCACAGCAATGCTCTTGGTTCTGGAATCTGGACATTAATGAAAAAAAGCTGGAACTTTTCCCTCGTCAAAACTTAAATTGAGGCCTCGGATTAAATTTGTGTGTTTTAAAGTTTCAAGAACGGAGCCTCAGGGGTTGAATTTAAGCGCCGGTGGAGGGTCTAGAGACTTTTTGTTCAAGTCCCAGAAACGCGGATGCGCGTAACGTTTTTTTGAAACTGTATCATCGCGAACTTTGAAGCTGTTGAACGAGAAGAAGTCAACGGGAAGCTGAAACAATCCATGGAATGAAGAGTAATGTTGACACTGGAGTATATATTAAAGCATGGTATTATGCATTGCCTATAGATTATTTGGCCTAATACCATATGTATGGAAGAAAACAGGAGTAAAAGAGAGTGATTGTGCCTTTATTGTAGTATGTTTCTCCTTTGTAGAGTACATGGCCGTGTCGTTCTCTTGCATTCTGGTCGTCGCCTAGTCAACACATAATTACGACCTCAAGCAATCATCATGAAGCATAGAAATACAGACTATAATAGATGATGTATCACTAATTACGATATCACATAGTAACAGAGCAGTTCAACAGTACAAGCTCTTCACCGACCTCACAAATGACGATCAATTCCTCTACTGTAATCAATTCCCGAGAGCTGTGATGAGCCACCTGGGTGAATTTGCCCTTCATCACCATCATCGGGGTGTTTAACTTGCGATATCTGTAATTTCATGATCTCTATTGTTGATCTACTTCTCATACCCCAGGTTTTATACACGTATACATCGTTCATCAGCCAGCGCTCTCCAAGATGCTCGGTCAGTATTTATTGAATTAAGGTACGTTGGCTGGTACGGTTCATAATTGATCAACAATTCCCCACACAAATGATCTACTCAAATAGCTGGATGAGATAAGATGGCAAGCGTTAAGTAGATACAGCCCTCTGAGTCCTGATGCTCGTATTGGAGGTCATACTCTACAATACTTGTAGGTACTTGTGTTATGTGCCAGGTTTTTATATGATCCTAGAGCCAATGACGTAGCGAGAACAATGCTCAATTTCCTAAAAATCTAATGAGGTTAATCTCAGCAACGTTGAAGGCACCGAAGCTTGGAGGCCATTGGATGAATGGTAGCAGTCTTGGGCACCTGAAATTATGACACTTACACCAATTGCCCAGACCTAATATATACTTTGTGAGTTTTCTTGGGATTTCACGGTTTAAGCTGAGCCAGCCATACAAGTTACAACTTGAACGTTCCCAAGCTATAGTGAGACCACCCAATTTCAAGAGCTGGGACGGGGACACAAGGCAAAGGTTGCCAACTTGCCAACAAGACTTGAGGGATTGCCATGCTGGTATACGAATACAATGGAGGGTTAATCAGTGTGATTTACCATGGTTTATAGACTGCCTTAAAACTATTCCATTTGTTTAATTCAAATACGTAGAATATTTGTTTCATCGTATGTAATTGTATAGTGAACGGCCGGTACCTAACTGATTTGACCTAGACCCACTTTGCTGGTAATTTTTAGGCGCAAAGTCTGAGACTCAAGATGGCAGATCTGCAAGCCGCTGCACCATGTGCGAAACTTTAATTCGTAGGGCCAAGTTGACATCTCCTTTGGCGATTGACAAAATTTCATCATGGTTTTACGTGAGTTTTGTTGTTTACAGGTATAAATATCTTTGGAGGGCCCCCTTTCCGTGGCTATGCCTGTGAAAATAATTATGTGTACGTAAAAAGTGAAAAGGTCAAATCATGTTGTTCTCTACATTGTTGTTGACTACTCTAGTCTCGCTCATTGCAGCTAATCCTATCCCATCACACGGTGGTAGACAATTGTACACCAAGCGTGCAAGCAACTGGAACTATGATACTGATAAAATCCGTGGTGTTAACCTTGGTGGGTGGTTGGTTTTGGAACCATACATGACTCCATCCCTTTTCGAAGCTTTTGGTTCTGATGAATCTCAAATCCCAGTTGATGAGTACCATTACACCCAAGTTTTGGGTAAAGAATTGGCTTTGGAACGTTTGGAACAACATTGGTCATCATGGATCACTGAGGCTGATTTCATTGCTATGAAGGCTGATGGGTTGAACATGGCCCGTATTCCAATTGGGTACTGGGCTTTCCAATTGTTGGATAATGATCCATATGTCCAAGGTCAAGAAGCCTACTTGGACAAGGCCTTGGAATGGGCCAGAACCCACGGTATTAACGTCTGGATTGACTTGCACGGTGCTCCAGGTTCTCAAAATGGGTTTGATAACTCTGGTTTAAGAGATCAAATTACATTTTTGGAAGATTCAAACACTGAAGTTGCGCTATCTGTTTTGGATTACATTTTCAAGAAATATGGTGGTGATGATTACTCTGATGTTATTATTGGTATTGAATTGTTGAATGAACCATTGGGTCCACATGTTGACATGAACAAGTTGCAATCATTCTGGGACAGAGCTTACCAACAATTGAGAGCTACTGGGTCCGTGCAAAATGTTATCATCCATGATGCCTTCCAACCTTCCAACTATTTTGACAATTTGTACAAGATTCCAAACTATTGGAATGTTGTTATTGACCACCATCATTACCAAGTTTTCAGTGCTGGTGAATTGCAACGTGACATTGATCAACACATTCAAGTTGCCTGTGGTTGGGGTTCCAGCTCATTGAATGAACCACACTGGGCCGTTTGTGGTGAATGGTCTGCCGCTTTGACCGATTGTGCCAAATGGTTGAATGGTGTTGGTATTGGTGCTCGTTACGATAACACTTTTAACAAGGATTACTCTCAAAATGCCAATGCTGGTTCCTGTGCTGGTTCTCAAGACATTTCCACTTGGTCCGAGGATAAGAAGAACAATTACAAGAGATATGTTGAAGCCCAATTGGATGCTTTTGAACAAAGAGGTGGTTGGGTCTTCTGGGCCTGGAAGACTGAGACTACTTTGGAGTGGGATTTCCAAAGATTGTTCAACAACAATATCTTCCCATCTCCATTGACCTCTAGAAGATTCCCAGGTCAATGTAACTTTTAAGTGCCCTTGGCTATTAAAATTATATGTACACTACGGATGGATGTGAGGTTTATAGAAGCGGGCATTTTAGTTTTCAGGAGGTTAATTTTTTATATTATATCACGGTTTTAAGAATTATGTTTTGGTTAAAAGTGCATAGAATTGCAATTGATGTCTTTTTATAGAAGATGATGAACTGTAGACTTATATATAGCTACGTTCAATAGGTTGATATGCGTGTTGTACAAAGTAACCATACTAATATTGTTGGACTATGGTCAGACTAGTCTATCATGGTCAATGGTATTAACCTAGACTTTACAGTGGCTGGTCCTCTTAATATCCATAGACATTATGTTTGTTTACCTTTCAAACCACTTATTATGTATTGAATCAACCGCTTCTATTTTTATCAGTTTAAAGTTGTTCAGCGCTCATTTCGAAACTTTAAATTGGTTTAGATTATGTCACGTTTTCAGTCACGTGGTTTCAGCTCCACTTTCACGTGATATCGGATCATCCCCGGGGTTTATCGGCGATCGCACTAAATTCGGGGGATTCCCGCTGGCAAAGTGTGGGACTCTTATCGGGAAGCTCTTTCCACCTTGATAATAGTGATAAAGTAGTTGATAATTAATTCAAAGTCCCCGATAAACAATAAAAGTATATAAGCATTGATCAATCGCTGCTTGTGAATCTCAATTGTCTTACGTCTATATACCACACTATAGAATTTTATCATCATGTCCCTTTATCAAGAAATCACATTACCAACCGGTCAAAAATACACACAACCATTAGGTCTATTCATCAACAATGAATTTGTTGCATCCCATTCAGACAAATTGATCGAGTCCATCAATCCTACAAACGGTGAATTGATCACCTCGGTCCATGCTGCCAACGATGAAGACATCGACCTGGCTGTGCAAGCTGCTCGTGATGCTTTTGAAAACGTCTGGTCCAAGACTCCAGGTGTCACTAGAGGTGAATTGCTACACAAATTGGCCGACTTGATCGATGAAGAGAAGGAGATCTTGGCTCAAATCGATGCATTGGATGCTGGTAAACCATACAAGAACAATGCTTCGGGTGATTTGGAACAAATCTTGGATTTGACAAGATTCTTTGCCGGGTATGCTGACAAGATTAGAGGTACTTATATCCCAATCAACAATGATAAATTCGTGCAAGAAATTAAAGAACCATATGGTGTCGTGGGGCAAATCGTTCCATGGAACTATCCATTAGCCATGGCTTCATGGAAGTTACAAAGTGCTGTTGCTGCAGGTAATTGTGTTGTTATCAAATCCGCTGAAAACACTCCATTATCCCTATTATATTTTGCTCAATTGATCAAGAAGGCCGGTTTCCCACCAGGTGTTGTCAACATTGTTAGTGGGTTTGGTGCCGTTGCCGGTGCTAAGATTGCCTCTCATGAAGACATTGATAAAGTTGCCTTTACCGGTTCAACTCAAGTGGGTAAAATCATTCAACAATTGGCTACTTCGAATTTGAAAGCTGTTACATTGGAATGTGGTGGGAAATCACCATCTGTTGTGTTTAAAGATGCCGATTTACAAGATGCTGCTAAATGGAGTGCCCTTGGTATCTTCTACAACTCTGGTCAAAACTGTACTGCCAACTCTAGAATCTTGGTCGAAGAGGATGTCTATGATGAATTCATGGAATTGTTCAAAAAAGAGGTCTTATCCAACTGGATCGTGGGTGATCCATTTGATGATAGCACCACCGTGGGGCCATTAGTCTCCAAAGTGCAATTGGATAGAGTCCGTGAATACATTAGAGTTGGTGAAGAGGATGAAAAATTGCATAAATTAGAATTGGGTGATGCATCAGTCTACAGCAAATTCAAAGGTTGGTTCTTGAACCCAACCGTTTTTATCAATGTCCCATCAACTTCAAGATTATTCCAAGAAGAAATTTTCGGACCAGTCGTCACTGTTACCAAGTTTAAAGGGTTTGATAACGCTTTAGCATTGGCTAATGGGACCAAATATGGGTTAGGTTCCGCCGTTTTCACTCAAAATATCAAGAAGGCTCATCAATTCAGTAGAGGCTTGAGAGCAGGTACCGTTTGGGTCAACTCTTCAAATGATGAAGACATTAGAGCCAGTTTTGGTGGGTATAAATTGAGTGGTATCGGTCGTGAATTGGGTGCTAGTGGTATCGACGTCTACATGCAAACCAAAGCCATCCATGTGAACTTGGCCGAGACTGAGAGTTATAAATTGTAACTGGCTTGTGATTTATAGGAATTGGTATATATACAAATTAAATGTCGTTTAATACGTGAAATAGATTTGTTGTAGTTTATTATATGGAAAATCGCGGAAAAAAGGCAAAGACGGAAACGGTAAAATCGAGTTTAAACGAGTGTCGTGTGATGGAATTCCATGAAATCGCTGCGAAAACACCAAAACTCACGCTGAAAGAGTCACTGGAAACAGTATAATCACACTATTCGATACTCAGGTGGTATTCAGCTAGTTAATTCCAACAAATACCTTCAATTTCCAGCTGTTTTCACGCGAAATCTCCCAAGGAAAACTTACCTGAAACTAAAATCCATAAATCCCGAAGGTACTTATAAATTACTTGCATCTTTTAAAAGTCCTCAAAGAAAAAAAACCCTTCAACATTTCGTTTAAATAACCCTTGATATTCCCATCCAATATCAAAAGAGATCCATATACACTCAAGATTAACTATATCATTCGAAAGGCTACAAAGACAATCACCATGTTCGGCTTCCTAGACTCACTATACCACTCTGCCACACGTCAAGATCTAATCTCATCACCAACGGAGCAAGCATCCTCCATCCTGATCCTCTTGCTCCTCGTGGGTATCATGCTTGTCATCTCTGTGTTTGTGATAACATCTGTGTTCTTGATGATCAAGCTATACAATTGTAAAGAGGATCCAAATGGGAAGGCCATTGAGTTGGATATGTTGGATGAAGAAGCCTTGGTGGGGATGGGGTTGGAGAAAAGAGGGAAGGTTGATGTGATAACGTATGATATTTATCATGAGGTGAATAACTGAAATCATTCCTCATTTGATGTTAATGTGCTAAAAGAAGTTGTGTTGTTTTTATCATTGTCATTCGTTCATTTCACTTACAATATGGGTATATACCCGCATAATCCAATCCATTCCATTCCCTATCATCTAGCATTCAGATATACAAAACAGACTCAAGTATATATACCCACATATACACTCACTTCATTTCTTTCTCTGTTTCTCCAACTCATGAAACTTGAGTCTCCATTTTTCATTCGTCTCCATTGCCAAATTCAAATTCTTGTTCAATTCCACAATTTGACCTTCGAGATGCTTGACCTTTTCCGAATGATCTTTGGAATTAGAACTTCCCATTGGTTGTGATATGTTGATTATTAGTTCATAGAACTTATCCAGGTTATTGAATGCCATTGATTGGATTTTGTCAAAATTGACTATATGACTGATTTTGGAACTTATATTCTGACCATTCCCTCCTTCATTTTGGGTGGATGAACTTGTCTGATTGGCTATGAATTTCTCATAATAGAATTTAGGCGTTGGTGGTAAACTCTGTGGCTGTTGTTGTTGTTGATCAGATTGTGAGTTTAATTTCTTTGAGAGGAATCCATCCATGATTATGCTTAAATAAGATGTTAAATAATTGATAAACTTGATGTTTTCATCATTCTGTAGTGTCAAGTTTGTTATCAAATTACTTAGATTGATCATCATTGTTTCTAATTCATTATCCATTTGATTGCCCAAAAATTCATTATTTTGATGTATATCTTGAGGATTATGATACACTGCATTGTTTCCCTCTATGACGTTTTGAAATTTCTGATGCTTCTTCAATAGTTTATCCTGTAATTGATTGATCATTATCGTTTTCCTCTTGATATCAATTTCATATTTACCTCTGATTGAGTTGTTCAGCTGTTTCTCACGTATGAAATTACGTTCATGTATCGTTGTTTGTTGTTTAGCCAATTTCAATTGTTGTTTCAATGATTCAATTTCATTCATTTGTTTCCTATTGATCCTTTCCAAGTGATCATTTTGACTGTTTAGATCTTTATTCGATGCTTCATAATGCTTGATGATCTCTTTCTTATCGTTGAGTTCATCCAGAAGCAATGTTTTCTCCTGTTTCGATCTATCATAGCTCTGTATCAGCGAATAGATCGTATTTATAACAAATTTATCATTCTCATGCACTTGCTCCGTTGTCTCCAGCTTTTCATCATTGATAGATTTGAATAATAGTTGAGTATCAGCACCGTTTTCGAAAAATCCTTTAGCATACAAAATCGAGTTCACCAACTCAGAGGCTCTCTTGATAGATTCAGTGTCGACCATTTTCTTTAACAATTTCTCAGCCTATGCACCTTGCTCCAGTTCTAGCTGGATTTCGCTACCGTTGTACTGTGCAATACTATATCATGTTGATATACCATTTATTCATCATGTAAACAAAGAAATAAACACAGGAAAATTATCCAAATCGGGAAACTCTCCAGATTCGGAAACACATTATGCATCAAAATCAAATATTACTCAATTATCAAATAGTTACAATTATTTTACACATTTAAATCGATTGCAAACGATCGCACTTCTTTTCTAAATGAATATCGTTTTATTTTTCTAATTTGTATATAGAAACTTATTTTTTAATTGGTTCGAGTTTTATGTTATATATATCTTTCTTCTTCCCTGGAATCATACCTGATGAATTCAATTCAAATCAAATACAATTCCTCCTCCTCTCAGTTTTAAACAATGTAAGATTGTCTTACCCCTACTCCCTCTTCTAATCATTATATGTTTGTTATATTACTGTATTGAATTTGTTTAATGGTGAGATTCTTCAACTGGATCTTCTTCCAAAACAAACCAGTCGTCTTCACCAGTGGATTCAGCAGCACCCTCGGTGGCAGCTGGAGCAGAGGTAACTTCAACTGGAGCACTTTCGTATTCGGACAATTGAGTGGCAGCGTCGGCTTCTAAACCTGGAGCTTTTGGAGCAGCTGGGGCGGACCAAGGCTTGACGGAACCTTCAGCGTCAGCAGCGGTCAATGGGGTTGGCTTGAAAGCTCTCAATTCCTTGACGTATAACTCTTGGATGACATCTGCAATTGACTAGTTAGTAATTGTTCTTCATTATCATGCTTGTTGTTGTTTTCGACACCTCACTCACTTCTTCTAGCTGGCATTGAGGAGAAAGAACGGACAGCGGTTCTTTGCACGAGGGCACGTTTGACTAATTGAGACAACATCGTTACTTGGAATATTCAATAAATGGGTCTGTGAGCTCTAGATTCACACTAGATCTCGTTCAGCTTAAAGGGGGTTTTCCAATACAATTTTGGTGGTTTTTTTCGCCAACTGGAAAAGCGCGGACGGGTAAAAAAAAAATCGAGATTTTTGGGTGTCGCGAATTCGTTCTGCAAATTTTACAGGGACATTTCTTATTGGTTGAAAAGTTATTGAATAGAGTAATAATCATTGGGGAGAGTGTGTTATTTGGTTGAGCGTTGTTGAATTGTTGATTGAGCTGTTGATAATGGTGAGGTTCTACTGTGATTACTGTAAATGTATGCTTTCACTGGGTGTTTCCAGCTTTGGAATCGGCTGAATAATGATGGATATACTAACGATGAATGGAATTATAGCTTATTTGACACATGATGCTACGAGTGTGCGTAAGAACCATCTGACTGGTAAGAATCACATCAAGCTGGTGGCTGACTACTATGAGGGTATGTAACTCTGCTGTTTTTTCCTTGAAGTTTGTCGATAATTTTGGTTTACTAACCCCAATATTACCACAGAAGAGGCAAAGAAACTAGGAACATGGCATCCAAAGGACTTACCATTTGAAATAACCACGGATAAGCTCTATAGAGGTATCCCTGGCTCGGAGAAGGACAATAAACAGCCAATTGATCATTATAGATTGGCAGAGACCAAGACATTACCACCTCCTCCAACGCTACCGAATTTACCTAGTGCTCCTCCAAAGATCTTGCACGATACTAGGGATGGTAAAGAATTGCTAGGGAATATCTTGAAGACTGTGAACTAGAACACAACTGGTCCTTCCAGTCGATATAATATAGTTTTAATTAATGAGTGATGATTAGAGAGGCATGATGATTTTGTAGACCCTTTGTTGCTGTTACATTGGTAGTCAGTAGATAGCTATACGGTATATGCAACGATTAACAGTCCATTACAAACTATATTTACTCTTATCTTTCTCATGTTCACTTATTCATCAATCTTTTGCTTATTTCTTGACAGATCTGACAATTTCTGAATGGTCATATATCTACATATAGCATAACTTTACGTACAACAATCGCATCAACTCCCAAACAAAACCACCATACACCCAGTCACACCATCAATAAATACATACCTCCCACTCTCTAAATACATCATATCTTCCTCCTCTTCCTCTCTAATAAACTAAACCATTATTCCCTTCCATCACGTGACTCTCACTTTTTTTTTAAATTTTAATTTGTCTTTTGTTTGTTTTTGTTTTTGTTTTTGTTTTTTTTCTGGAAAAGTCGGAATTGAAACCATCTCTTAACTATGTGCGCACGTGACTCTTCAGTAGCTTTACCCACCCCCGGAATTCGCTCACGCTGCAAAAAAATTTTCGATGGCAATTTGAAATTTATAAAAACTCCTTTAAAGAACGTTTTGAACAATTGTTATTTACAAGTTTAAAATCAACAACAAAAGTCAGTGCAAAATGGCCCAAGAAGTCCCAACTTTCAAATTAGTCCTTGTCGGTGATGGTGGTACCGGTAAAGTATGTATTGCATCAGATCATTGAGTCTGGTTGTCGCTGTTTATGGAGGTTTTGTTGTTGTTGTTATTATTGTTTTCATTGTGTTTGCTTTTGTTGGCAAGATGATCTGGATCCTTTGTGCAATGGATCGAAGATATGTTGAGGTCATGAGCTCAAGTCCAGTGATATGACCACAGAGATCATTGATCTTGAAGATCTATTTCATCGGTTCATGTTTCAATTGCTCGTTTGATATTGTTTTGATCCAGATCGGATCATCAACAACCCTAGATCTCAACATGCTAAACATCAATAACAACAAGTCAATTGCGCGCAACAATCTCAATCTAATCTCATTTGATTAAGAGATCAATATACTAACCAATTTTTTTCTAGACCACCTTTGTTAAACGTCATTTAACTGGTGAATTCGAAAAGAAATATATCGCCACTTTAGGTGTTGAAGTCCATCCATTAGGTTTCTTCACCAACTATGGTGAAATCAAATTCGATGTCTGGGATACCGCTGGTCAAGAAAAATTCGGTGGTTTAAGAGATGGTTACTATATCAATGGTCAATGTGGTATCATTATGTTTGATGTCACCTCTCGTATCACCTACAAGAATGTTCCAAACTGGCACAGAGATTTAGTCCGTGTTTGTGAAAACATCCCAATCGTCTTGTGTGGTAACAAGGTTGATGTCAAGGAACGTAAAGTTAAAGCCAAGACCATCACTTTCCACCGTAAGAAGAACTTGCAATACTATGATATCTCTGCTAAATCCAACTACAACTTCGAAAAACCATTCTTATGGTTGGCCAGAAAATTGGTTGGTAACCCACAATTAGAATTTGTTGCCTCTCCAGCCTTGGCTCCACCAGAAGTTAACGTTGATGCTGACTTGATGAAACAATACCAACAAGAAATGGACCAAGCTACTGCTTTGCCATTGCCAGATGAAGATGATGCTGATTTATAGATTGCTTCAAAATCTTCTCTCTCTCTTCTCTCATGAAATCATATCCCACAACTCGAAAGTTTTATGTTTTTTTATCTTAATATATACCTATAGCGCATTATAAGCAAAAGTTTCTCATACACTGAATTGAGAAATTTATGTTTTGCTTTATAAAATTGATGGCAGGTCAGTGTAGAATCGGTCTTGTATAAATCATTTTGTGGTACGTAGATCCATATTGGTTAATTCGCAGATTAATTAAACACTAACATATGCCTTGCAAAGAACCCAGCAACGCAAATCAAGCCATGTTTTCGAGTGACAAGCAGATAACCAGCAACTCTATACTTCCAAACGTAATGATACATACTTTGACTTAAGCACAAGTCCAATTGGTTGTTGACTATTTGTTTGCTGTGATTCTGCAAAGCCGGTAATTCCCAAAGCCCAGAATCACACGCCCGCTATTTCCACTTCTACGGTTTTAACGCAGATGGCTCAGCTAACAACTCAATGGATATAAATACAACTAGATCCTCAGGTGATTAATGTATATATTTGTAGTATCATCAATTGATTACAATCAAATAAGATTACAGAAACAAGTTTTACAATATGCCTTCAAGAGAAACTGTCCTAGTCACCGGTGCAAACGGTTTCATCGCACTACACATTGTTGGGAAATTATTATCAAAGGGTTATAACGTCATTGGTACAGTGAGATCCCAAACTAAAGCTGATGACCTATACCAAAAATTTGAAACCACTGGTGAAGATCAACTGAAATTTGTCGTTATTGAGGATATCATCACCCCTGGTGCTTTTGACCAATTGTTGGACACTCACAAGGAGATCAAGTATGTCTTGCACACGGCTTCACCTTTCAAGTTTGGGTTTGCTGATGATTTAGCCAAGGGATATAGAGATCCAGCCGTTCATGGGACTATTAACGCTTTGGAAGCTATTCATAAACATGGTTCGAATGTGCAAAGTGTTGTCGTTACTTCGTCATTTGCATCGATTATGCATATGGATAAGTTGACTGATTCATCGTTTGTTCATACTGAAAAGACATGGAACCCTATTGAATGGGACGGAATCCAAGGGAGTGAATTGTTGGCTTATATTGCCTCAAAGAAATTGGCTGAAAAGGCTGCATGGGATTTCGTCAAGGAGAATGATGTTAAATTCAAGTTGAATACTGTATTGCCAACTTATGTGTTTGGGCCTCAATATTTTGATGTTGATGCTGATTTAACCAAAACTAATACCTCGAATGAAATTATTGCTGGATTATTGAAGACTGAGCCAGAGGATACTACCAAATTTTGGGAAGAACATCCAGCATCACAGGCTGTTGATGTTCGTGATGTTGCAGATTTCCACATTTTGGCATTGGAGAAGGGGATTAAGGATCATAGATTGTTTGCCGCTGGTGTCTCTTTCAATGATCAATCTATCTTGAATATTTTGAATGATGACCAAGAATTTAAAGGGCATGTCGCTGTAGGTCAACCTGAAAGAGCTAAAGAGGCTCCTGTTGCCTCTGTGGATGCTTCTGAGAGTTTGAAAGTTTTAGGGTATGAGTTTACACCATTGAAGAAACAGGTTTTGGATACTGCTAGACAATTTTACAAGAATAAGAAATAGATTATTAGATATACAATTACATAAATATATACAAGTATTTTGAAGTTGTTGGTAGTAACCCTTGTAGCTGACGATGCACATGGTCAATGGGTGAAGCTCATAGATGAAGGGATTCAGAGGATCGAAACAAGCTAAGCTGCCATACTTAACAGCAACCTTAAGATAAGAGTTTAAACAAAGATATCAGTACAATTCCACAGGATCTTTTGATTTAATTATCAGTAGACTCCTTCACATAGAATGTAGCCATATATAGTATAAGTCACGTGAGCTACCCAGCTTTGCAACCAATTGCTCAATTCGAACCGGAGCAAAACGATTTAAATTGTCTGATTCCACTGCTTAAAGTCATATATATTTCTATCGCATCCTTCTATCTCTATTCTCTCTTCTATTACTATCAATTGTCAATTCCAGTGTCCAATTCCATCAAATTCCACTACCCAAATTTTCGCAGCCTTTAAATTTTTTGGATCTCAATGGAAGAAAAAAAAACAATAACAAAAAAAATTGAAACTGAAGGCAAAACTTTCAACAACGACAACAACAACAACTCATAGTCAAATAGATCAAGAATGTCCGACGAAGTCAAGCAAGCCGCTCCAGTTGAAGAGAAATCAGCCACCACTCAAGTGCCACCAACCTCCAACGTTTTCTCCATGTTTGGCGGTGGTGCCAAAAAGAAGGAAGTGAAAGAAGATGACAAGGAAGAAGAATCTAAGGAATCTGAATCTAAGAAACAAGAAGATGAAGATGCTGCTGATGAATCTGAACCAAACGTTGAATTCACTCCATTAGTTCACTTGGAAAAAGTCGAAGTTAAGACCAACGAAGAAGAAGAAGAAGTCTTGTACAAAGTTCGTGCCAAATTGTTCAAATTCAATGGTGAATCTAAAGAATGGAAAGAAAGAGGTACCGGTGATGTTAAATTCTTGAAACATAAAACCACTGGTAAAGTCCGTCTTTTGATGAGAAGAGACAAGACATTGAAAGTATGTGCCAACCATTTCATCAGTGCCGACTATGAATTGAAACCAAACGTTGGTTCCGATAGATCATGGGTCTATAACGTTACTGCTGATATCTCTGAAGGTGAACCTGAAGCGCAAACTTTGGCTATCAGATTTGGTAATAAAGAGAATGCTGATAATTTCAAAGCTGAGTTTGAAAAAGCTCAAGTTTTGAACAAGAAATAATGAATGACTTACATAACTTTGCAATAACATAGATACAAAACTAAAGCTCGTAGTATTATATATTAGAACAACTTCTTGTTGATGACCTCCTCTTCGTAATTCTTCCTCTGTTTCGAATAGTTTTTCTTAAAACTATACTTGATCAATATCCAAATGATATGCAATGGTGTCAAATCGGGCCACAAGGTGTCAACCAATTCGATTTCCACTGTTGATCCACACGTTTGCCATAATAAGAAATCACTCAGTCTAGTGACACCGCTTGTTCTGATCAATAGGTCTAATGGAGCTTGGTTTTTAGTGTATAAGTTATCTTCGATCAGTTGTTCATCTATCGAAGATGTTTCAATGGTTTTACTATCATGAACAATTGTCTTGATAGCATGAGTTATTTCGTTTCTCGAAGTATAGGGGAAGCAAACGTTTAATATAGCCCTATTGTTCCCCTTGGTCATCTCCTCAGCACGAGTCATCACTTGGAGCACATCCAAAGGTAACAATGACTTATCACCAAGCACTTTGATCCTAATACCAAATTTTTCACATAGTTCACCTTGTTCCACAATCTGAGTGAATCTCAACTTGGCCAATTCCATAAGCCAATCCACTTCGAATTTATTTCTCTTGAAATTCTCAATGGAGAAAGCGAAAACGGTACAACTCTCCACACCACATTCGTAACAGATCTCCAAGATACGAGCCATGCTTTCGAACCCGGCACTGTGGCCTTCTTTCAACTCGATCTTGTGCTTTTTGGCATACCGACGGTTCCCATCCATAACGAATCCGATATGCTTCGGAACAGGGCCTGTGATGATGATCTTGGCTAGAAAGTTCTTGAGTTGCTCCTGTGCATAGTTGACACCGGGGAATGTCTTGATCCAGTCCATATTGACCTCCTTATTCTCACTGTTTCAAGGCTGATTATCTAGTAGATGACCTGATTACGTCTCGTTTGTTTGTAGTTTGATGATTTGCTTAACAGGGTAAAAAAAATGAGTTTTTAAAGTGCGCGCAATTTTGAACGAAATAATAAGCAGATATTGGATTAATCCCCATACAAAAAACTAGTAATTTTACTATTAGAAAGACCATTAAAATGCTTCGATTCGCAAACAAGAAAATGGGACGCTCAATACCCTCGAGACTCGTGGTGTCTCGCTTCAAATCCAGCTGGAGAACAGCCATTGAGACCACTGCAAAGCTGGTGACACCAGCTGCCATTTTGAACAATCCCATTTCACTAGTTTCCCATGAGATGTCCCAATTGGCCTCTAATATTGGGACTTTGATCGGGTCGGGCCATCCTACTTTGAACAGAATCAGTGCTTATTATTTCGAGAGTCAAGGGAAGAAGATTAGACCTTTGATAGTGTTATTGTTGAGTAGAGCTTTGAGTGAGATCCCATTGGAACAGAGAAATAGAATCAAGATTGACGATTTGGATGTCCCTGAACAACCTGTTTACCAAGGCTCGAAATCCCTGGGTGTGTTGTTGAAAGAAGGTGCAAACAATGGTGCCATTTCTCCATTAAAGATCTTGCATGGTATTAATCCAAATATTATATTGGACCCATTGACCAAACCACATGAATCATTGCCTGAGTTTGATAGCAAGAGAGGGATCTTGCCTAAACAGAGAAGATTAGCAGAGATTGTGGAGATGATCCATACTGCCTCTTTGTTGCATGATGATGTTATTGATAATTCGGATTCGAGAAGAAATAGACCAACGGGGAATATCGCTTTCAACAACAAGATGGCTGTCCTTGCTGGAGATTTCCTATTGGGCCGTGCCTCTGTCTCCATCTCAAGATTGAGAAACCCTGAAGTTATCGAATTGTTGAGTACTTCAATTGCCAATTTGGTTGAGGGTGAATTCATGCAATTGAAAAACACCGTTTTCCAACCAAACGAAGACTTGATTGAAGGTGACACTAAAGAGATCCCACAACCTACAGGGGCCATTGATACTAAAGTGCATGAATACAGTGTCAGTTTGCCAAAAACAGATACAATCACTCATGAACAACAAGTTGATGCTGCGTTCGAGTATTATATCCACAAGACATATTTGAAAACTGCGGCATTACTCTCGAAATCGTGTAGATCCGCAGCTATCCTAAGTGGTGCGCAGGACAATGTGATTGAAAATTGTTATGAGTTTGGTAGAAACGTTGGTTTATGTTTCCAGATGGTTGATGATATTTTGGATTATACCCAGACTTCCGAGGCATTGGGGAAACCTGGGAATGCTGATTTGAAATTAGGCTTAGCCACTGCGCCAGTGCTATTTGCATGGAAGGAGGATCCTTCATTAGGTGAATTGATTGCTAGAAAGTTTAAACAACCTGGTGATATCGAGAGAGCCATGGAACAAGTGAACAAGTATGATGGGTTGGGTAAGACACAAGAGATGGCTGAGGATTATTGTCATAAAGCCTTGGATAATTTGAGAAACGTCTTGCCTGAGAGTGATAGTCGTTCTGCTCTAGAGTTCTTGACCAATGCCATTTTAACTAGAAGTAAATAGATTAAAGATTAATTGAGCTAACAATGTATATACTGAATTGAGTAACTTCCTAATGTAGTAATCTGAACTATTATTTGAGTTTCCTAATAAAGTAATTACCTAAACTGGTAATCAATAATGTCTATTTCCCAATAAGGCAATTACTTAATCCAGCAACTTCCCAATCAGGAAATTCAAATAAATTTCCCCAAATTTTTTTTTCCGTCACATGCAAATTTCGAAATTCCGCGAAAACTCAACAAAGTTTTTTATTTTTTTAAATGTCACGCGAATTTCGCAGCTTTAAAAACAGCAAAAAAACCATCCGAGTCCCACAATTAAACAATCATCAACAACCAAATCAACAACCAAATCAATCAACAAATAACCAAAATGAAGGACCAGAAGGTGATACACGCCGGGTTCGAAACGACCAAGACACCACTAATAGACCAGGACACCACGGAGATCCACCTCACGACGTCAAACGAGGATTCCACCCCTTCTCCTATCCGCAGTAATATCCATGATGATCAACCAGGAATCCAAATCAAACTACCCGTCAATGACGAGGACGATACCTCGATCCTCATGACGTTCCACAACACGAAACCATCACCTTTGATCATTGTGCTCACTATTGTCTCTTCCATCTCTGGGTTTATGTTTGGGTACGATACGGGGTACATCTCGAGTGCGCTAGTGGCCATTGGTACAGATTTAGATGGGAAAGTCCTAACGTATGGACAGAAGGAGATGATTACAGCTGCCACTTCGCTGGGTGCCTTGATCACGGCGTTGATGGCTGGGTTGTGTGCTGATTTCTTTGGGAGAAAGCCAACGATTATGTTTTCGAATTTTATGTTTTTGATTGGTGCCTCTTTACAATGTGCTGCCAATACGTATTGGCTCATGGTTGTCGGTAGATTCATCATGGGGTTTGGGATTGGGATCGGGTCCCTTGTGTCGCCTTTGTTTATCAGTGAGATCTCGCCATCGAGGTTTAGAGGGAGATTGACTGTGATTAACTGTTTGTGTATCACTGGTGGACAACTGATTGCTTATGGGTGTGGTGCAGGGTTGACACATGTTCATAATGGGTGGAGAATCCTTGTTGGGCTCAGTCTTGTCCCTGCTGCGATCCAGTTTTTCGTGTTTATTTGGTTACCTGATACTCCAAGATATTATATCATGAAGGGGAAATTGGAAAAAGCATGTGCAGTGTTGAGAAAGACACATTTGGATTCGACGGATGAGTTGATCCAGGACAAAGTTGCCGAGTTGGCTAAGCTAAATAATCAAATCCCTGGTAAGACCATTTTCCATCAAACTTGGAATGCTATTAAAGAGTTACACACTGTCCCTGCCAATTTCAGAGCTTTAATTATTGCATGTGGCTTACAGGGGATCCAACAATTTACAGGTTTCAACTCCCTTATGTATTTCAGTTCCACCATTTTTGAAACTGTGGGGTTTAAAAACTCCACTGCGGTCTCAATCGTCGTTGCAGGGACAAATTTCATTTTCACAGTGATTGCCTTCTTCATTATTGATCGTGCAGGGCGTCGTCTAATGCTATTGATTTTCATTCCAGGTATGTTGATCTCTCTTGTCGTTTGTGCCATTGCATTCCATTATCTAGGTGTTAAATTTGAGAGTGGTAGTGCCGTTATCGCAACACAGGGGATCTCCGGATGGGGGATTGTCATTATCATTGGTATGATTATGTACGTTGCCACATATGCTATTGGGATTGGTAATGTTCCATGGCAACAATCCGAATTGTTCCCACAACAAGTTCGTGGGATTGGTACTTCATTTGCTACTGCAACTAATTGGGCTGGGTCATTAGTGATTTCATCGACTTTTTTAACAATGTTGGAAAATATTACACCACCGGGGACATTTGGTCTTTTCGCTGCATTGTGTGCCGTGTCATGGGTGTTTGTTTGGTTCTGTTATCCAGAATTGAGTGGATTGGAGTTGGAGGAGACTCAACAGTTGTTGACTGGTGGGTTTAATATTAAAGCTTCCAAGATTTTGGCGGCCAAGAGAAAGAGACATGTTGATGTTGAGCATCAGATCAAGGCGTCTCATGAGATTGTTCATCATGTTAATCCATGAGTCCATTGCTATACATTATAATTAATTAATATTTTTTTTAGATCAAAGTACATATATACATCAGAAGTTTGCGTTTTATAATTCAAAAGTTTATACCTCTTATAATAATGAAATGATAATATAATGACACAATATCAAAACTCACTCTTACTCTTTTTATGACTCTTCAAAAACCCCATATTTGGCTGGTGTAATCTATGATCACCAGCGCGACTCTTGAACCAATTGTAACGTCTTTGATTTGGTGGATCCAATATCTCGAAATCATCACTTTGAATATGTACAGAGTATCGAAGCGTCTTGTCCCTTGAGATGAGTCTGTTCGGTAATGAGTTTAGTTTGATTGAGCCCTCGCGGCTCAGGAACTCTGTGGATCTGTTTATTGAAGGAGATGGTGATGCTGATGCTGATGCTGATGATGCGAT
Organism: Hansenula queroliae; assembly: GCA_030674255.1. Lineage (NCBI taxonomy): Eukaryota > Fungi > Ascomycota > Saccharomycetes > Phaffomycetales > Wickerhamomycetaceae > Hansenula > Hansenula queroliae. The sequence continues at coordinate 33,589 of JAJLXP010000017.1, read as the reverse complement.
GTGATCTTTTAATGAACGGAATCTATGAGCAGGTATACAGATGCCTTTTAGTTCATTATGTTGATGGAACTGTGGCTGTTTGGGTATGCTGGGTACTGGTTTCATAGGCGTTGATGCTATAGAGTCCAGATATTTTTGTTCACCAGGCGACAATTGCAATGAGCTCAACAATGGCGACTCATGGGCTTCATGTTCTAAAATTGGTGTTTCTGTCCAGGAATTTGTTGATGTTGATATGGACGCGTTTGACTTGGTTGTTTTTTGCTGTGGTGGTGTCGTTGGCGACACTAACGTTGCTGCTGTCGTTGGTGATGAATCCCTTGACATTGTTCCCATACTTTTATATACAAACCATGGTATAAATAGTCTGGGTATTATTGTTTACAGAGTTTATACTGTTTCGGTTGTGGTTCGCAGCCCGGAGTGAACAGCCTGGTATAAAAGAATGCGTCAAATAAACTTATATAGAATCCATATAAAATCAATTACAAATCAATATAAATACAATTCAAAAATCAATATAAATCAATAGATATTAATAATGGAACGCATCGCCATCAACTGGGTCGACGACATCCCCATCATCACGAAACTATGGACCTTAAGCTCCCTAGCAACATCCATCCTCATCGAAACACAAATCATCTCCATCCAAAGCATAGTCTATATCCCATCATTAATCCCCCGAGAACCATGGCGACTCATCACATGTTTCCTCTACTTAGGCTCACTGAACACAAACCTCATCATGACTCTGCATATGATGGTTAGCTATTCGAGTCAATTGGAACAGTCATACCATAGGACAAGGGATTATCTATGGGTTATTATAGTCTCTGTTGTGATGTTGTTGGGGTATTCTACATGGTGCCATAATGTGATTAGCTTGGGGCATTATCTATTCATTGTGTTGAACTACCTATGGAGTAAGAAGAACCCAGGGATGCGATTACAATGGTTGATGGGTCTTGTGGAGTTTGATGCTGGATACCTAGGGTTTTTCACGGTTTTGATGAGTTGGTTAACTAGTCAAGATGGTGGGAATTGGAACCCTTGGCCTGAGGTGTTTAGTCTGTTTGTCGGGCATTGTTTGTTTTTTGGCGATGATGTGTTGAGGAAATTGTATGGTGTGAACCCATTGGCACCACCGTGGAGTTGGTTTTAGATGTTTATAGGGATAATGGATCAGCTTTCTGGTTGGAGATCCCGTAGAACTCATACATCTTGGCGATCTGTTCTTCTTCATTCTCAAAAGAAAACACTTGGTCTTTTAACTGGAGATCATGCTCTGTGAAATCACCTAGTGTGGAATTCTGTAGAATGGACACAGTCCTTATATCCAAATCCATGGTTTTGAAAATCTTGTACTTGTTCAACAGGGACACTTGTCTCTGGATCTCGTCCTTAATGGGTTGGATTGTCACTGTGGTACTCTCAGACGTTGCTGATTGAGATAATGACTTGATAGCATGGTTCAATCTCTCGAGTTGCTGTGCATGATCTGTATTCTGCTTTACTGATTTATTCTGTGTTGTCTTATACCTTGGTTTCAAAATCTCCATTTTCTGTCTTGTTATATCTCTTATGATCTTGTTCGATACAGAGGGTTTCAAAGCACGTCTCTTGCACTCGTGGGACATGTCTGAACTCATTTGATCCAAGTCTATGTCATCTTGTTCTTCTTGTTTGACAGCTCTTTCTCTCTTCTTATACTGTCTCTTTGGTTTGGTTGGTACAGGTGTGGTGTCCTCTGTGTAATCTTTTTTTGCCTGTGATCTTGTGACTCTAGCATACATTATTTCCCCTGTTTCTTTATATTTGTTGGTTGGTTCATTCTTGATCTCATCGCCAGTACATATAATTTTTCATAGTGACATAACAAAAATTAATTTTTTTAGATCCCGCGGAATCTCCGAATCGCCGCGGAATTCCAGAAGATATCAACTACATCAAATCCAGACCAATAGTTTCGTATACCAGTCGGATCTACAAAGTTGTATACATCTACAGATTCATTTAATATAATAATATGTGTTGTATATATAAATGGTATACATGACCTATAGATCATAAAGAACCCTTTCTAAATAAATAAACAATGGATGCCATCGCAACAGCCACACCCATTTTATAACTCATCCCTCTGTGGAATGCTAAGTTTGTCCTTCTTCTTTGCCGGAGCCAAATCCCCATTAATCAAATCACACTCTTTAACACCCCTAGAAATGGAACTCTCAAACCCCGGAGCATTTTCAAACCCATTAATACCAGCTTGATAATTCATGAATGCCTCGTATATTTTTTCTTTGGATGTCTCGACGAATGGACCATGTTGCACGATTGGTTGGTCGAGTTTTTGACCACCGACAATGATGAATCTTGTTGAGGTGGTTGCAGTGGATGGGACGGACCCTTGGACAGAGTCACCATCGGTGTTGAAGAATGCTGCATTGTATTGTTTGATGAGTTTGTTATCGACTTGCAGTTCCCCTTCAAGGACATAGAGGAATACGTTGAAATCGGATGGGAATTTTTGGGTGAATTCACCACCTGGAGCAATGGTATAATCATAATAATCAATTGGAGTGTACGCTAGGTCTTGGACAGACTCCACCCCGTAAGATTCACCACTGATAACTTTCACAGTGACTTTATCATTTGGTTTCACCACAGGGATCTCCTTAGCTTTCAAATCTCTATAACGAGGATCACAATTTTTCAAGTGCTTAGGCAAATCAACCCATAATTGCATACCTGTTGAAGGTTTCCCATCGTCAGTGCCCACTGGAATCTCAGAGTGGACAATCCCTTTACCAGCGGTCATGAATTGCAAATCACCAGGGTTTAGGATCCCACGAGAACCGGTAAAGTCTTCATGGGCGAATTTGCCCTGAAGCATGTATGTGATGGTTTCTTGACCATGGTGAGGATGGTCTGGGAATCCAGCTGGAGGTGAAACGTTGAAATGGTCTAGCATTAAAAAGGGAGTGAAATTTCTGATCTGGTATGTGCCGATGGATCTGCGTACTTGGGCACCGACACCTTCTTCTTGGGCGATTGCTAGGAAGTATTTGAAGATTGTTCTTGGATTGACCATTTTGTCAGACATAATATTGTTGATTGTAGTTGTAACTTGTAGTTGTAACTTGTAGTTGATAGTTGATGGTTTGAAAATAGAGGTTTGGATTGAAAGATGAAGATCACTGCTTTATTTATACTTGATCCATGTCGTCATTATAAATCATGTGTAATGTATTACTTTATTATGTGGTTAGTAATTTTGATGTAAGCGATGACTTGCGGATTATTAAGGAACTTTGCTATTGGTCAGCAGTGAGCCCAAACAAGAAATAAGCAGCGCACAACCGTTGAGAGAAGCTTGGGGGATCTTCTGGAAGGAAAGAGCTGTTTTAGTCATGGTCATGAATCATGATATTGTAATTTATGATATATGGTATCGGTATCATGAATAATGGGTTGGTTGATGGTTAATGGTATGTATCTCATTAGTAAGGAATGTATTACTAACAGTGAATAAGCATTGACTATTAGGATCTAGTGAGTCAAGTGACAATAGCCACTGACTACTTACTAAGAGTCCAAGATACTCAATACTAACTAGTATACGTACCTAATAACTATCATTATACACAATAGTATTGTATTGTAGTATAACCAGTCAGAGTATACAATTGTTCACTGTCCATGACTCATAGTTATTTTCCACTAAATACCAACACATAGTTATTAGTCACCCCCATCTTCACTCCACTAACACACATAAACAACCAGTAGTCAACCACTCCCACTGCTCATCATTGGCCTACACTACTAATAAATAATACATGTATAGGACTCCAGTGTTCCTGTTCCTGTTCCGGGCTCAGCTTATACCTTTTTAATCCTTTACCGGAGCGAATTGCAAGCCTTTCACTTCAAAGGGACTGGAATCATGTGATTGACACAACAAGAAGCAGACAGACTAATGGAGCACTAGGCTACCAGTGTAATAGAGAGAATGGTAGTGGTAGTGTGTATATAGTATCTTATTTATTTATAGTGGTATAGCTATGTAGTTTGAAGATTCAATGGGTGTATTTAATGTAGATCAAAACACCCTTTTATTCACATTGACGCATGGATGCCCAAGTCTCATTGGACATCAAGTGACAACTACTAAGACCAAGGTGAAAAATTAAGACTCATCGACAACATTGTTCAGAGTTTCAGTATAAAAAGCTCATCGACTGGCTGAACAACGAGTGACCATATTGACCATTAAAGGGTATAATGTCTACAAAGATGCTCTTACGCAGTGTCAGATTCGCCTCGACATTCACTAGACAACTGGCTAAACCTGTGCTGCTCACCACTCCAAACGGTATCAAGTACTCCCAGCCTACTGGTCTTTTCATAAATAACCAGTTTTACGATACACAAGGTGATTCCCACAAGATCACCGTCGAGAACCCATCTACAAATGATACTATAACCAGTGTCTCGAGTGCTATAGAGTCAGATGTCGACTATGCCGTGGATAGTGCTGAAAGGGCTTTTAAGTCCTGGTCTGTCAGTGATCCATTGTATCGTGCAAAGCTCATGAACAAATTAGCAGACTTGATTGAACAGAATAAGGACACAATGGCCGCTATTGAATCCATGGATAATGGGAAAACTCTTGCTTTAGCGTCAGGTGATGTTGGCCTAGTTATCGACTATTTCCGTTCCACTGCTGGTTATTGTGATAAACTAGACGGTAGATCCATCGTTAAAGATGGGTATATGAATTTCACCACAAGAGAACCTATTGGTGTCTGTGGTCAAATTATTCCATGGAATTTCCCATTATTGATGCTAAGTTGGAAAATCGCTCCAGCCATTGCAACTGGTAACACTGTTGTTCTCAAACCGGCAAGTGATACTCCATTGAATGCCCTTTTCTTTGCCAATTTGGTTAAAGAAGCTGGGTTCCCAGAGGGGGTTGTGAATATTGTTCCAGGTAGTGGTAGTAAATGTGGTGAAGCCTTATTAAACCATCCAAAGATTAGAAAAATTGCATTCACTGGGTCCACGGCTATTGGGAGAGACGTTATGGTCAAGAGTGCTAAAAGTAATTTGAAAAAAGTTACATTGGAACTAGGTGGGAAATCACCAAACATTGTGTTTGCCGATTGTGATATGACCAAGACTTTGGATAATTTGACGAATGGGATTTTCAAGAATGCAGGACAGATCTGTTCAAGCGGGTCAAGAATCTATGTGCAAGATACGATATATGATGAATTATTATTCAGATTTAAACAACATATCCAGACCAAGATTAAAATAGGTGACCCTTTCAACCCAGAGAATTTCCAAGGTGCCATCACTAACAAGAAACAATACGAAACCATTTTGAAGTACATTGACATTGGTAAGAAATCCGGTGCAAAATTACTCACAGGTGGTGAACCTGTCGGTGACAAGGGTTACTTCATCCAACCAACCGTTTTTTACGACATTGACCCAACGGACCCATTGTCTCGTGAAGAGATTTTTGGCCCAGTCGTCACCATCACCAAGTTCCACTCTATTCAGGAAGTCGTCTCCATGGCTAATGATTCAGAATACGGATTGGGTGCAGGTATCCAAACCGAGTCAATGTCCACTGCACTCAGTGTGGCTAAACAGTTGAAGAGCGGGACAGTGTGGATCAATACGTATAATGATTTCGACTATTCTGTGCCATTTGGTGGTGTCAAGCAGAGTGGGTTTGGTAGAGAGATGGGGGAAGAGGCGTTGGATAATTATACTTCAGTCAAGGCTGTTCGTATAAAGTTGTAATTAGTTTGATAATGATGAGCATAGGATGGTATATAGTCTGATATGGAATAGACAGCTGTCCTTACGAGTTTTTGGAGGTGTAGCTATGATCTTCAAGGCATCAAGTATGCCAAGGAAGCGACCATAAGAGTACATTAACTTGACTTCAAGGCTCAAGATCAACGAGATGAGCTTGTCTCAATACATCGTTTAATCAATTAGCATATAAAAGAGCAGAACTTTGGACCCTTGTTCACATATATAACAATATGGCCTCTACCTGAACTTCACATCGGATGATCATAGTAGTAAGGGTCCTCCATAATCTGGTTAATAAATGCCGTAGGTAATTAAATGCACCCATATTATCACTCCCTCCCGGAAAGCATCACCAATTGGGAACAAACACCGCTCCAACCAAGGGTTTAAACCCTGATGCAAAGCCTAGTGCATTCCCTTGGTATATAATTGCATGGTATCATACGTTAAATCTTGTTCTTAATGACCATACACCACTAGCTAATTGTAGAAATGTATAAAACGGAGAAATGTCTCACCATATGACATCTCCATGACAGGCCATTGTTCAAGGAATAATAATTACACACTACTTTGAAACAATGAACCACACGAATTTTTATTGTGGTGACTATGGAGAAATCACCATCACCTCAAATACCAGTCTCAGTGCCATTTACAACTGTGGTGCCCTTGCAGCTATCAGTAATCAAAACGCAACGCATAATATAACGAGTTTCCAAAATAATACAAGTTGGACATGTAAGGGTTCCACTACTACTTCCTCTGCGTCAAAGAGACACATTAGTTGGGTGGTATGTTTGGTTTGGTGCTTAATGTTGGTTTGGGCTACTGATAGTGTTATGTGAATATGTTATGACTTGTATACAATTTAAAGAATGTTCTCCAGGGCGTATTTATACAAGTTTGTAGCTAGGGTCTTATCATTAGCCACGCCATACCCGAGATTATCAGCACCCATCAGTGTCAACTCGTCATTCTCCTCACCATGGACAATAATCCTCTCCAACGTTTCTTTATCAATCCATTTTGCATCTTGTAATTCATCATCATGCAACAGGTCTATTTCCTGAGTGGATGTGTCCACGTACGCAATGGACCCAATCATGATATTCGCAGGGAAAGGCCATGGTTGAGACTGGATAATTGAGACACGGTGGACATGAAGACCTGCTTCCTCCCAGACTTCACGGCGAACAGCATTTTCAACACTCTCACCAGGTTCGATAAACCCAGCGATGCATGAGTAAAGACCCTTGGGGAACTTTGGTAGGCGAGTGAGAAGGACTTGGTTATGTTGATTGATGACACAAGTGATGAGGACTGGATCCAACCGGGGGAAACTTGCATTGGAAACGGGTGCTGATTTCACAGGACATGGATTGGCTGTAGTGGTATTAGTGCACTGGAGTTCTGAGCCTGCGTTGATAGGGACTGTGGGTGAGCCACATCCTCTACAATACTGAGTCTGAGTTATCCAATCCAGGTATATCTTGGCCTGTGCAAAGATTGAACCTTCGAAATTCGTCAGGGTCTTCTGGACTTGTTCCCTTGTGGACAGTTCCCTATGGTTTGGGAATTTCTGGGATAATTTCGTTTGCACCTCAGGGGATTTGGAAATGTCCAAGGCGAAGTATGGTGTCCCCGAGTATGTATTATACTTGAATGGTGAATAATTGGATTGGTCTAATCCTAGAAAATGTACAATCAACGAAGGACGACGACCAGTTGTGGAGCTCTTTAATGGATCCGAGTTGAATTGTAGCCATTTATCCACTTCATCAGTCAAAACGGGGCCCAGCTGTGTATAATTTGTCTTGAATAACTCGTCTTGTAGGGCAATAGGGTTCAAGTTGTTGAATAGGACATATTGAGCATACGGTGAAGTTATGGCATTATTGATGAAATTCGTGTCTCTTCTGAGAAATGAAAGTCTGTTGAGCGATGGGTGTGCGAAGTATATGTGGTTGAGGGACTGTCTCGACGTGTGAAAGAGTCTCTTGAGCATGGCTTTACTGTGTTGTGGTGGTAAATAAAGAATATTATGGAGTTGATTCCCCATAGTTTTGGGTATAAGGTCAATTGACACTTCGCGCAAATGACAGCAATTTATTATGGAGAATTTGCGGACATTGGGTGTTTTCACCTTAGAGAGTCTTTTGTTTAATCATTTTGGAGTTGTTGATATTAGGTTTGTTTTGTTATTTGGTGGTGTCTTTTTTGGTGTGGTTTGATGTCGTTTATATGGTTGATTCCATAGTGTATAACCTCCAGCCAATAAGAGTCCCGTATTCCATGGTAACCTGGAATTTGTAGAAATCTCGGGGAATAAATTGATTATCTGGGTGTGTTGAGATGTTAAAGGGCTCTAATTCCAGTGTAATGATCCTTCTCATCATTCTGTTGTATCACTTGGTCATCCGATAACTCTCTATATTAGTCCCTCTACTATATGGAGTACAACATACGAACCATTCCATACCTCATGGTACTATATAAATGTTTATTCTAGAAGTATTAAAAGTATATACAACTATAAAGCATAACTATAAAGTGTAACTGTGATTTATGAGGATTCTGAGTCAATTCAAGTTGAAATGTGGCACCGCTTAAAAGGTGACTCTATACATGAAACTGGAGCTGATAACTCTCGTATATTCCACCATGCTATTTCTAATGGATTATCATTATCACCACATGGGCCGCAGTGTTGCACCCTTATCAGCACCATCAATGATCGCTACGGATCAATTGTCAGTTCCAGTTCCAGGCTCTGAGAGTTGGTAACTTCTTTACTAGTAGATCCGGATGATCTGAATTGATTTACAATTAAGTGGAATAATAATGCCCCATGATACTACACAGCTGAACCCCATACATACATGGTAGAATTTATATATCAATTCTAGAAATAGTAGAGCTGATCTGTTAAAGAAGGCATTAAAGAGCCTATCAAGAGCCCTGAATTGTGAATTATCAGCAATTTCAATGGCATTTTGTTCCGGAATTCTCCCCCACTGGAGATCTGTAAACTAATAAACCACTCATATATAGGTAACCAGTGCCCCTGAATACAATAAGCATACTCATTTCATCTATATTCCACTCCTATTCCAACTTATCTCAATATCAACTATTACACTACAATCTTGACTTCCCAAATAGGAAACTAAAGTGCACACCCGCTTTCCTTTTTTCCCAAATTGCGGCGAAAGAAAAAAAAGAAAAAGTAAAAAAAAACCGCTGAAGAAAAACAGAAAAACACTTTTAAGTGCAAACATTTTACGAACAACAAGACAGCCACTATTAATCCACCACTAAAAACCATCACTATCACCACATATAAAGAGCCATAATCACACTAATCTATAAAGGAATCCACAGCCAGAGCAAACTCCACAGTACCAGGTGTTTTTTCCACGTTATTTTACCGTTTATACTACCATAGAGTGTCATTCCACCTCCTTGTTTTACAATCGATAACGAACAGATACAACAACACGACAACACAACAAACACAGAATAACAGAAGAGAAAGATCGATCCACTATGAACCCGCAACTCAACAACAACCAGGAGAACAAGGACCAGGTCTTTGGCGAAGAGTCCAGTTTCAGACCTGTTTTTTACGATTCCCAAAAGCGAGTCATTCCAACGCCATCCAACTCGAGTCAAGATACAACACACGCTAAAAGAGCTAGGCTAGATTCAACCATCTCTCTAAATCAGCAACAACCATCGTCGCATCACCACATAGAGGAGTCCAAGCTAGATATCCCGCCATTATCGTTCGAGTCTAGTCAACAGCCTATGGTGTCCACTCCAACGGCATGTGACCATGATATGTTGGGGCCTAAGGAAGTGGAAGTGGAAGTACAGGAATCACAACAACAGCAGCAACAAGTTATTCCACAACAAACTGGTGAAGACCAAGATTCCATGCAAATCGATTCTCATCAAGTGGCTTCCACTGAACATACCTCCACAACCAATACCACAATCAATACCAATACCGAAGTTGAAATGAAGAAAACCACATCACAACCAAAGAGGAAATTGCATCACCATAGATCCTCTTCTTCTTCATCTTGCAAAATCCGTAAATACAGATCAAGATCTCTACCAAACATCCTATTCTCAAATAAATCTTTGGAACTATACCAATCCAAATTATCCAAAGAACCAACAACTTCATCCATCTTTAAGAACTTGCATGCGTCCACCAATGCCGCCAATACCAACTCGTCTACAACAACAGCCAGAAGCACAACTTTTGCCACACCACCACCATTACCACCTGTAAATATCCAATCATTACGTGAAATCGACTTGGCCGAGATCCTAAAGAACCCTCAACTCAGACATGACATCCTTTTCGATCCACAATTACAATTCAGACCAAACTTGGATGGTGAACGTGGTCGTCGTAAGAAGATTGCATATGACAAGTATTGGTCCGGTGTGCAGTTTGAAATTGAAGAATATTTCCTCAATACTGCTCAACAGCAGGGGATAACCATCAGTCATAATTCGAGATTGCCTTCATTGTTTCAAACTTTGAGAGATATCTTGATCTCGTTATTACCATCCAAGGACAAGCAAAACGTTATCGATGTGTTGGATATCGAACTCATTATGCAACAATTGTGTAAGAATTCATTGGACTTGGTGAAATTGGCTAAATGGTTATCAAACATTTTCAAATCACACTGTGCCCCAATGAGAGACGCCTGGGTTGATGAGATGTTGTCGAAATTCATTGAAGCGGATGAAAACAAGTCTGTCCTCAAACTTGTCGAAGGACTAAGAATGATTTTCACCATTTTAGAAGCTATGAAATTGGATGTGGCTAACCATCAGATTAGAATCTTGAGACCTGTCCTTGTTGAGACCGCTGTTGAGTTTGAAAAGGATTATTTCATGCAGATGATTAGTCGTTGTAAATTGGATATCTCAGACTCGATCAAATGGTTCAAGACTTTCCAAGAATCAAACTCGGCTAATGCAGCAACTGAAGAGCAAGAAGAACCTCGTATCATCACAACTCAGGCCATCATGTCATTGCTATCCTGTTCCAAAATGGTTTTTGAATTCCCATCCTCACTAGTGTTTGACCACTCGAGATTAATCGTCCTTAGGGCTAACGTCCGTCAAGTTGTCTGTTTACAACTGTGTGTCGCCCTTTTCAAACAATTGGCCCACCAATCCTCCAACGCTGCAAAAGTTATCAATCAAGAACACATTGACACCCTCAAGAAGGAAGTCCTTGCCCTTATAACTGATGAAAACGGGAATGCCAAATGGACAAGAAACATTGGTGCCATTGCCCTACAGATCTCGAGACGTGCTAATCCACAACAACAAATCCCATGTGAGAAAACCGTTGAATTTGCCTTCTCGTGGTTAATCAAACAGACCCAACCTTCATCACCAGTGTATCACCTCATGGAACAACGTGTTTTTACGATGATTAAAGAGAAATGCATCGATGAGTTGAAGGCTCAACCTGTGACTGAGGGGAAAATCATGCCTATGACTGGGAATAACCAATCCATTGTCAATTCCGCCACTGCTTCCACTGCTGCTGTTGCTGGCCTAGGCAATGTACCAAATGCTGCAGTGAACAATGCCGTGAAGAATGATGAAGATGATATCGGATCCATCGCAACGAGGATTTCATTGTTGGCTAAGTTTCATTGGAACGTTTTTGGAAGTTATTATTCTGCTGCTTCGGAGTGATCTTAATGTCCCTGCTTGTCTTTGCTAAACAAAACACAACCAACCACAACCACTATCACATAAAACAAAACAAAACACACAAACATATAGTACAGTGTGCCATTCCACCTTTTATTCACCTTTTTTCCTTTCTTTCTTTTCTCTCTGTTTTGATCTTTCTCCTATGATTGTCAATTCTATCAACCTCCCTTATCATTTGGCTCATCATGTTTATATCTATATCCCCTTCTTCTCATGTTCTTCATCATCATCATCATCATCATTTACATCGTCATCATTATTTTGTCATCAAGCTTCATCATCATCATCCATCCATCATTTATCTTTTTATTTTCTATCACAGTTTATCATCATCACTATTCTTTATTCTTGTTGAGGTTTCCCGGGTTTTCTTTCACATATATATACCAACGTTTTTCTATTATTCTTTCTTTTCATGATTATTATGATCTTTTTTCTATTACTATTATCAGTTGAGATGATGAGGGATAACACCATGATGGGGGAGGTGATTTTTCAAAAGGGGTTGAAGAGGAGAGAGAGAAGTCTCTGTTATTTAGTTTCAATGCATCGAATGGTAACATGTTAATGATTTAGCTTGTTGTAGTTTTGATTTAAATTAAAGGCTTGGAAAGTTGAAGAGTTTGTGTAATATTTCGAAAAGTTCCATGGTTTATTATGAGCGTGTCTAAACCATTTTTAAAACGTATATAAGACCACTGCGATCACCGTTGATGGACTTGTTTTTACAGTTATTATGTCATTGGAGTACTAAATTGTGAGCTATTGGGTGCTAAATATTGGTAATTTGACGAAAAATGGGAAGCTTTTTAGTTATTAAAATTTCAAGTTTTGAAGAAATGGATATCTAATAATTTTGATACAGAATTACAAAATTTATAAAGCAATAAAATGTCGAAATTTAATTCTTTATTTTCCTCTAAAAACCCATTATATGAATAACTAAGTGGTAAAATATAGTGCTAGCTCATTGGATAGTATCTATTATTAGTATTTTCCATCTTAATGAGTGATTTATGGTTGCTTGAGGTAGTGCTTACTAAGCACTAAACAGGATTCAACTTTTCACTAGCTTAGAACTCACAGAAATCGTAATTGACCAGGTAAACGGAGATCTAAGGTTCAGATAATCTTATATTATACCATATTCATGGGCTATAAAAGGATAGTTTATTAGTAAATTGTCTCATTAGTGAGACTAGAGCTCGGTATTTGCATTCAGTTTTTTATGCCGGAGTACACAATTTTCTAAGTTCAGCTTCAAAAGACCCCTAAAAACTTCAACGCAGACAGATTCCAGACAGCTGATTGCTTAACGGGAGACAAATTCTTTTCTATCGTTTTTCATCTCTTTAGCTTATTTATTCCAGAGTCATTCCAAATTCAGTTTCTATGAGCTTCTGCATGCTTTCCTCTTTTGTCCACATCACTAAACCCAATCCGGCTTCTCAAAGACTTGGCTGTTGAAATGTATACAAAACAAATTGAGCACTTATATAATGGTCAAATCCAGGGACCAACAACATGACCTCCTCGGCTTAATCAATTGCTCCATACTCGCTCAATGTATTGCTGGTCACTACGAGCTCCAGCTATTGGTTCGTCTCTTTAAAACGTGGGCGAAGATCCACAGATCTATCTGCAACTAATGCATCTAAAGCAGCCGAAACTACAACGAATCTGAGCCATGAACAACTGAAGATAGGGAAAAGATAGTACAAAGAAAGGGTAGAATGAAGTATTGGGAATGATCAATTCGTCGGAAGTCTCCTAATGAGGGAGAAAGAGCACGTTTTACCCTTGATCAGTTCTTAATCAAGTGCAAACTAGAACTTGAACTAAACGGTACCACGGAACTCCACATATAAAAGGACCCTCCAAGCACTTGAACAGGGAAAACATGTAATACTAAATACAAGGTCAACCAAGAGAGCAAATACTTTGACAATGCAATTCATCCTCAATTTATCAATTCTCACAGCCATCCTAGCCACATTGGTGGACGTCACTGGTGCTGTGCAACTTTCCACACAAAGAACCAAACCATACTCCCAAGATTCCCTTGAACAATTCCAATTATTGAGATACACCGGTACCACGGGTCCATACATTTCTCATAGAGGGTATGGTATTGACCCTGCTGTGCCTGAACAATGTGAAGTGACCCAGGCTCATTTATTCATGAGACATGGTGAAAGATATGCTACAAAGGGTACAGGAAGGGGACAAAAGGCCATTATGCAAAAATTGAAATCTGCTAAAGTTGATACGTACCAAGGTCCATTAGCATTCATCAAGGATTATGAATACTACGTTGAAGATGACTCAATGTTGGAACATGAATCATTCAAGGGGTTTTATTCAGGATTGGGCACTTGTTACAACTTGGGTTCTCAATTCAGAGAGAGATACGATCATTTGTTTGATGGTGAGACTATTCATCCTGTTTTCGCCTCGGGTCAAGAGCGTGTTGTTGATAGTGCTAAGGCATTTGCTAAGGGGTTCTTCAATACCAACTATACTGATTTGGCAAGTATCCAGATTATCCCGGAGAAGAAAACGCAAGGTGTTGACTCGTTGACTACTCATGATGCTTGTGCTAATTATAATGGTTCTTACAATAATGCCCTTGTTAGTCAATTCTCAAGTGATTACTTGGATAGGGCTGCTATAAGATTGAATAAGGCATCTCCTGGCTTTAATTTAACAGGTGATGATATCTATACATTGTTGGGATATTGTGGATTTGAATTGAACGTTCGTGGTGAATCGCAAGTGTGTGATATCTTTACACAAGAGGAATTGATCAATTGGGCATATTCGAAAGACTTGGGTTTTTACTATAAGGATGGTCCTGGTTACAATTTATCAATTCCATTAGGCTCAGTGTATGTTAACAATACTTATACCCTGATGGAACAAGGTTCATCATACCCTTACAACCTGACATTTTCTTTCTCTCATGATAGTGATTTGCTGACTTATACCACTGCTCTAGGCTTATTCGAACCTGATTATGACTTGTCTGTTGATTCTATTGATTTTGGCTCTGTTTTCCGCTCCACAGAGATCATCCCAATGGGTGGTAGAATTGTCACTGAGAGATTATCATGTATGGACTCTTTAACTAACGAGACTGATACCTATGTTAGAGTCATTGTGAACGATGCTGTTATTCCAATTCCCTCATGTCAAGACGGTCCTGGGTTCACATGCTCTTTGGCAGGGTATAAGAAGAATTTGGAGGATAGATTAGCCAACCGTACTTATGTCGAGGCCTGTGGTGTTAACAGCACATATCCACAATATTCCAAGTTCTACTGGGACTTTGATGTCACTTTTGCCAATAACTAGATAGAGATACCCTAATACAATATAATATAATTTAATTTACTATTAATTATTTGGCTACTGTTTCCGACGGCCCGCGGCCCAATCACCGGGCCTGTTCCCGGCGTTACCCGGCGCTTGTTCTCTGATTTTTTGTCCGCTTCCCAAATTTTCTGGAGAAGTTATGAATCATTTTCACATTAATACCCAAATCATTATCACAACATTAAACCAAAGAAGAATCCACAATGAGTTCTGGTTTATTGAGAGCCTCGGGCCTTAAGACTCATGTGCCAATGGTGCTCAAGCCATCTGTGAGATTCAACTCATCTTCCACCTCGGCTTTGGCTTATAAACTATTGAGAAATAAGAAGAGACCACCTTTACCAACTTTGGAAACACCAAACTGGAGTGCTCAAAGCGCTGTTTCCTCGATCTTGTACGAATCTCCAATCGATGTCAAACCACCTGTTAAGCAACACGTGTTGAACTGTCTTGTTCAAAACGAACCAGGTGTCTTGTCTTTGGTCTCTGGGATCTTGGCTGCTAGAGGGTTCAACATTGATTCTTTGGTTGTTTCCAATACCGAAGTTAAGGACTTGTCCAGAATGACTATCTGCCTAAGAGAAAAAGATGCCATTATTGAACAAGCTAGAAAGCAAATCGAAGGTTTAGTACCAGTCTACGCTGTGTTGGATTACACTAACTCTGAAATCATCAAGAGAGAATTGTTGTTGGCTAGAGTCTCATTATTAGGTCCAGAATATTTCGAAGACTTGTTGAAACACCATGGTGACGTTGCCGGTATCAGTGATGAATCCGCCTCTGCTGCTTCTGGTTCTCAATACCATCCAAAGAACTTGTCCGTTAGTGAAGTCTTGAGATTGAAGAATGAATACTTCAGCGCCATTCAAAAAATTGTTGACCAATTTGGTGGTAAGATTGTGGACATAAGTGATAGAAACTGTATTGTTGAGCTCAGTGCCAAACCATCAAGAATCTCGAGCTTTTTAACTTTGATCCGTCCATTTGGTATTTTGGAAGTTGCCAGATCCGGTATGATGGCCTTACCAAGAACTCCAGTCTCTGACACTGTCGGTGACGAGGTCTCTACTCCAGATGCTGACGATATCGTTGATGTCTCTCAATTACCACCTGGTTAAACGAATTGTTGTTGTTTTATACTATAGATGTATAGAAAATGCAAAACAAATTCTTGTATAAAAATTGAGATCAGTGTATAATGCCTCTGATTTAAACAGAATAGCTCAAATGAATTTAAAAGATTATTATGAAACTCTCGTTCAATTGTAGTGAAATCTCGTTTATTAATTGTTAGCAGTTTGCAGATTTGATCAATTTTGTTATTCCCGAAGGCGAAAAAAAGCCATTCAACTTGACACATTTCACTATAAAACGAAACAATTTAACAGAGATAATACAATGGACCAATACATCGACCAGATCATCGAGAGACCAACGTGGTCAGAATCGCAGGAGAAAATAATAACTGCCCCGTTCAACTATCTCGCCCACTCTTCAGGGAAGCAATTGAGAACTCAGTTGATCCAGCTTTTCAACAAGATTTATAAAATCCCCAAACAAAAGATTGAACAGATCTCCAGCATCGTGGAGATCTTACACACTGCTTCATTGTTGATTGATGATATTGAGGATGGGTCCAATTTGAGAAGAGGGAAACCAGCTGCTCACTTGATCTTTGGATCACCGTATACGATAAACTCGTCAAACTATATGTATTTCAAAGCATTGCAGGAATTATTGAGCCTGGATCCCAATTTGATAAATGTGTTCAATGAGGAGATGTTGAATTTACACAGGGGACAAAGTCTTGACTTGTACTGGAGAGAGAATTTGATATGTCCTAATGAACAAGAGTATATCAATATGGTTATGAACAAGACTGGTGGGTTGTTTAGACTAGCGGTGAGGCTAATGGAGAGTTCTGCCGATACGACACAGAACAAAGCTTCATTGATCCCACTGGCCAACCTGTTGGGTATCATTTATCAGATAAGAGACGACTATATGAATTTGAAAAGTGAAGACTTGACTCTGAATAAAGGCTTTTGTGAAGATATCAGCGAGGGGAAATTCTCATTCCCCATCGTGCACTCGCTGAATTCAAACAAGTTGGATCAGACCTTGATGGGTATACTCAAGCAACGGACAGAGAATGTCGAGATTAAGAAGTATGCCTTGAACTATCTACAAGAGACGAATAGTTTCCAATATACCTTGGAATCGTTGGAATTGCTCCGGAACAAAACGCTAGCTTGGATCAATGAGGCAGGCGACCATGAATTTCAGCTGGAAATGCGCGATATCAAGGAATTAGTCACCAAATTGACCACTTTATAGCTTCAAAATTCCAAATATTTCCTGATTATCATATGCAAATCTTTTTAAGCGTAGCCGTTTTTTTTTTAAATTTTAAATTTTTTGGAAGTTCAAAAAAAAAACAAATCAAAACTTGAGCAATTCTAAGCACAACAATTTACAGCTCATCAACGTGATCAAACTCATTGTTATCAATTGGATCTTGTCCTTGGAGGTATCGCATTGGATTCTCTGGCCACATTTACCCCAGTGCCCTCTTTTCCCTGAAGTTCATACCATTGCTGTAAGGTTCAATTTGGATTATTTTTAATACCCCTATACACAATTGACAATAATGCCCGTGAAGAAGAGCACAAGAAGTGCCACCAAGCAGCAGCAGCAACAGCAGCAGCAGGCCAATGTGGTGAAGAAGAGTGAAAAGGCAGCTGTGCCTGCTGCTCCAACAAAGAAGCAGAATTTCATCGTCCGTGCCATCTGGACATTAATCATGCTTGCCACATTTGTGCTTATCATCTCGATGGGTCCAGTATGGGTTGTTCTCCTAGTTTTCCTATCACAAATCATCGTGTTTAAAGAATCCATTGCCGTTGCATCAAAACCATCTCAGGAGAAAAAACTACCAATGACAAAGTCTCTAAATTGGTATTTATTATTCACCACGATGTATTATTTGGATGGTGAGACTTTCATACATTATTTCAGTCAAGTCATCTTCACAAACCAGATGTTGTTACCATTGGCTACTCATCATAGATTCTTCAGTTATTGCTTGTACGTCCTTGGGTTTGTCTTTTTTGTGGCCACTTTACAAAAAGGTCATTACAAGTTTCAATTTTCTCAATTATGTATAACTCATATGGTTTTACTCTTGGTTGTGTTCCAAGCGCATTTGATTATCAATAACATTTTCAATGGGTTGATTTGGTTTTTGCTACCGGTGCTTTTGGTTATTACCAATGATATCTTTGCCTACTTGTGTGGTATCACTTTTGGTAGAACCCAATTGATTGCCGTTTCTCCAAAGAAGACCGTTGAAGGGTTTGTTGGTGCTTGGATCTTTACTGCTATTGCAGGTATTGGTTTAGCCAAGATCTTGTCCAATTACGAATACTTGATTTGTCCAATCTCTGATTTCAGTGAAAATATCTTGAACCATGTTTCCTGTGAACGTAATCCAGTTTTCATCGCTCAAGTCTATACAATCCCACCAATCATTGCTGAAAACATTGGGTTTGAAACTTTCACTATTAGACCAATTTATTTCCATTCTTTGAACTTGGCTTCATTTGCCTCTTTAATCGCACCATTTGGTGGGTTCTTTGCCAGTGGATTGAAGAGAACTTTCAACGCTAAGGATTTTGGTGATACCATTCCAGGTCATGGTGGTATCACAGATAGAATCGATTGTCAGTTCTTAATGGGCTCATTTGCATACTTGTACTTTGAAACTTTTTTAAGTACAGACAGAATTAACGCTGGTACCGTTCTACAATTGATTGTTACCAATATGGATGGTAAAGAGATTTTGCAATTGGTTTCGAAATTACACTTGTACTTGCACAATGTGGGTATGATTGATGATGCCACATTTACCAAATTGAACCAGTTGATCTGAGAGACGTATGTCATCCTTGTATAATTAATCAAATTGTATAGTAGTATACTTAATAATAATGCTGATATCTCGGTACACTTTTATCTCCGAATTGGGAAGTCAAGCAACGTGCTTTATGCTAATTTTAACAATCAATAGCCCCTGTAACCACTATCATCAGTCTAATAATACATTTATTAAACAATAAGGTCTGAATGATCAATGAACGATAACAAAATAAATGGATTTAAAGGATATAGTTGTCCAAAAACAGTGGCTCCGTATACAATTCAGGCTTTAAATCCGCGTAAATCCGCGTAAATCCGCAGTTTTAAAATTTCGCGAACTCCGATTTCCGCGAACTCGTTCTGCAGAATTTGATTTGTCATCGCGTTAAAATTAAATGGAAATTTAACATGAATAAAAGAATCTAGAAATCCACAATAAATAATTTCCAATAAATTACAAAACAATTTGGAGAAAGAGAAGCTGGATAGTGGATTCATCTATTGTTATTCAGAGGAAACACACAGATCAGGAGGTCATTGGCACACAGTTTAAGCTGCTTTTCACCAGTCCACATTATTCCAGTTGCCCGTTTAGCTCAAGTTTTCGGGAGGCGTTACTAATAGCGAAAGAGACAAACTAGCACGACAAGCTCACAAAGAACCCAGATTTGACGGTATAATTGGTTATTAAGAGTGCTTATTACATCCAGATTCTACTAGCTCAAATATCAAAGGTTAATTCACTCCAGTTCTACAGAAAGAGGTCCCCAGACATATACATATTACTAATCTAAGCCACAAGTACCAAAGAAGATGACTGACGTTTACACCAAGAGACTCATGTCTGAAGAAGTGGATGCCACTTTGGATGCTGCTGATTACAAGAGACAAGAGGATAACAACAAGAAGGCTAACAAGCCAGGACGTAAACCTATTGCTACTGAACCTAAAAATAAGAGAACTGCTCAGAATAGAGCTGCTCAGAGAGCGTTCAGAGAACGTAAGGAGCAGAAATTGAAACAATTGGAAGATAAAGTTGCCGCTTTGGAAAATGAAAAGAAGTCTGCAAACACAGAATCTGAATTTTTGAGATTACAAGTACAAATGTTGATGAATGAATTGGCTAAACATCGTGGTACCACTGATATCAGTGACTTGAAACTCCCTGCCGTTCCTACAAATACCACCGCAAATAACGCCAATGTCGATGCCTCGCCTGTGGCAACAAGTGCTACTTCTACTCATTTCAGTGAGAATGGATCCGATAGAACAAATTCATCTAGTTTAGCCAATGGATTAAACGAATTGAACAGCAATAAGCCACCACAACAACCATTCTCATTTGAATTCCCATGGAGTCGTAAGAACTCCTCAACAAGCGCTAAATCAAACCAAAGTGGTAATGATCGTTCATCTTCAGCAAACGTTCCAGGTTTGGCTTCAGATTCTTCAGCTCCATCCTCTGTTGGGTCCTCACCATTTGAATTGTTCAATACTGAGGAACAGCGTGATTTGCCATTGTTTAACAAAGTCAAGTCTCAACAGCAGCAACAGCAAGAACAACAACAACAGAATAGAAATAACAGTGCGTTAATTCCAGAGATCCAACAAGAGTTCCAGTTCAATGAGCATTTCGATGAAGGTATAAGTGATTTCTGTAATGAATTGTCAAGTGCATGTGGTACAAGGGAATGTCCAGTGCCACAACCAAGAGCTAGTTCAAGGTCTCTAAACTCTTCAAAGATCAGTTCTCCAATGTCACATATAAATACCCCACAAACTGTTAATACCAATGAATTCACCACCACCACGGTTCCAACTACGAATGATGATCCATTATCATTCTTGAGTGACCCATCTGTCAACACAAACACGACTTTTGACCCATTAATGGCCTTTGGGAACCCAACACTCATTGAAAATGGTCCTAATGAATTTGACGAATTGTTCCAAACGGATGATGTCCTAAACAGTTTGACCACAGAGGAATCCATATATGATCCATTTGGTATTTTCCAACATGCCAAATCACCAGTCGTGGAAAGACGTCCATCTACATTAGCCAAAGAACAAGCACAACAACAAGCTTCTGTAGTTGAACCAACAATCAAGGAAGTCACGATAGATGGCCTAGACTCAGACGTTGTCCCATCAAGAGATGGTAATTTGTTGAAATGTACAGAGATTTGGGATAGAATCACATCACACCCTAAATACAGTGAGATTGATATCGATGGGTTATGTGCAGAATTGAAGACAAAGGCGAAATGTTCTGATAAAGGTGTTGTGATAGATTTTGTTGATGTGAATAAAGTTATTAACAATAGTCTACGAAAGAACTGAGTACGTTTCCCTCAGTCTCTTTGTCATTTCAGTTCATGATCATGGTTTTTCGTTTATGATTTTAATACGGCTTTTTTCTATATATACCCAATTACTCCTTGATGGTTTTGTTTTTTTCAGATGACTCCCAGTACGATCTGGGATATCCTCGTTCTAGATGTTCATAATGGTTTTCTTATCAGTTGATCCACAATATAGTTACATATACGTCTTTGTTGATTTGAATTGTAGTATGATAGATCTTTGATTTCGCGCTTTACTTCCAAGTTTTGATATGCTTCTTTCAGTTTATCAGCTCATATGTCCTATTATAGAAATCAATTTCCAACGTTTAATTGCTGGAAGTACAAAGCAATTGGACTTGCTGTTTGGGGTCATTGTTACTGGAGCTCGTTGCGTCATCGCTTTACCGGAAATCGTTACATTTACTCAGGTATCCAACTCTAATGGCATTTACATCTGACACTACGAACTTGAAACATGTCTGACTATCTTTCATCTCTACCACATGAGATGCTGCTGCGGATTATTGAACCTTTGAGTCCTACTGAGAAAGTCAATCTACGATGTGTCAATAGGAGAATGAAAACTGCTGTGGATGGTCATTCATGCTGGGAACGATTGGTTCAGAAAGAGTACAACCGTCGATTTGATCAACCTAAAGAGGTTCTTCAACCATATTCTGAGTATTACTACTATAGGAAGAATACAGACAGACATGTTGTCAAAACGCTCAGAGCACTTGTTGATGAAGAAGATGCTGAAAAAGTGCTGACTGAATGCTGGAAGATGGTGGAGTTAGGAACTACTGTGACGCCAATATTGTATCAAATTGCATATACAAAGTCATTATACCCCGATGAATATTCGTTCAGATACTTTGCCACAGAGATCTTGAAGTCAATCA
This sequence comes from Hansenula queroliae, assembly GCA_030674255.1. Classification (NCBI taxonomy): domain Eukaryota; kingdom Fungi; phylum Ascomycota; class Saccharomycetes; order Phaffomycetales; family Wickerhamomycetaceae; genus Hansenula; species Hansenula queroliae. The sequence goes on along the minus strand of JAJLXP010000017.1, from coordinate 11,445 downwards.
GAAGAAAAGAAGTCTACTCCCTCGTTGATTCCATAGCTGCTCTTGGAAAAGACAGTCAAATACCATATGACAAGATGTTTTCAGACCTGGAAGACTTTTACTACAAACTTAGCCATATTGACCCTGCATTTGACTTATCACAAGAGTACAGGAGCAGAAAATTGGAACGCTGTCGAGGGTTGAAGTACACCTTTCGTCATTGGGAACTGATGAAACCAACTGAAAAAGTCTGTCTAATTAAAGAAGAAGTTCAAGACAATGTGTTTGATATCTTCGATTACAATCCTTTAGAGAACGTTACAGAACACTGCTCCATTGTGAGACTGTATGCTTGTGAGATCAACCCTCCAGATATTTTCAATTGTACTATAACTGAGAAAATTGCCAAAGAGTTCGGTATTGATGTGGTTTTGTTGAAGACTAAGGGTAAAAGACATTTTGATAGAGACATCGTATATCTCTGCATGGTTAAGGACGAAGATGAACCAAATTTCATTCTCACTGAGAGAGATGGGAATAGAATCATTGAAACTGTGACTCTGAACGAATCTGAGTTGTTGTTGAGATTCCAGGCCATTTCAAGAGAAGGGGAATCGCTATCAAGTTATTCGGAAATATTTGAGCCATTATATGTGTACCAATTGCTGGAAGATCTCTTACACACCGGTTCTTCGAGTAAACCCTTGATAGAAGCTGGTCATGACTATGGACCTTATAACGACCCAGATTTTGGAATTGTGGACAATTATTGGCAGAGGGTCTATTCTAGGACTAGTTGCTCCCTCAACCCCGAACTTATCTATTCGATGTATGATTATTTCCATTACATCCAGGGAATTGGATATTCAGAAACAGGCAATGATTTATTTGTTGAAGAGGAATTGATAGGATTTCCCAAAGCTTTAGCCACCACGGTTCCTTGGGATGTTCCCTGCTTAAATGAGAGTTTTTTCAGAAGCATCTCCAAAGAGAATTACAAAGGTTTCATTGCTGACCAGTTTTTCAATTTCTACTCTAGATTTGGTTTACTTTACGAGCTCCCAGATCATCTACGACAGCATACACATAAAGGTCTACCAGGAGATGTTGCATTTAGGAGTAGTGACTGGGATGAGGATGTGGGTGTCTTTTTGGGGTACACAGTCCTCGGAAGCCATAGACCAGATCTTGTTTATAGGTCTTCAAGGAATCGAAGATTGGTTTTGGTTGGCGATCAAGATATACAGCCAGTACAACCATGCAGTGATCAGCTCATAGAACACCTCATGGCTGATAATCAGCTGGGTCTATTCTTCAGATCCTTTGATCGCAATGAAAACAGACTTGTGCCGACACCTTTCCTGAAAAATGCTGGTTTGCAAGCGATTGAAGCTAAATCAAAGGATAGAACTGAAGCAGCTATCGATGTAATTAGAAGTGATGCAGCAAATTTGGGATTTGCATACAATCCAGGCTACAGAGTATATGATGTGAACATAAGTTGAAAGTAGCTGCAAAATCAGTGGATCGATCTTCAGTTTCTGAATTGATATACTGGCAGCACTTTCCGTGGTCGACGTTAGAAGATACAATTGATTGCATATTGGCCAAATGCTGTAGTTTATAGAGGCTATTAAATACAATTGAAACTAGAGCTGTGCGTGTGAGAAATAAAGGCGCGATTGGGCCTTTGGGCCTCTGGAAATCCTGGGCCTCTGGAGGCCCAATTCCTTTTCATGATCCCAGAGGCCCTATTGTTTTGATTTCGCAAAACTGAAGATAACTCAACGAAAAGTTATGTTATTCGATTCAAACCAACACAACTAACACCGTAGAGACTTGCTTAAGC
>JAJLXP010000159.1:0-21692 GCA_030674255.1 Hansenula queroliae | reverse complement strand
TTTGGTTTAGGATTTGGAATGGTGATAAAAGGCTTTGTCTTGTGATGGATGGTGATAAATTGGGGTTGAAGTTTGTCAAAGATAGTGAAGAATTTGACGATCTCTTTGTTGTTAGAGTACAGACTAAGAATTCTAATAGGGGGAAATTCCTATTACGTGAGATTGCCAATTCCACTACACAGGGAACAGACTCTATTAAAGCTCAAGTCCGTAATGCCCTTGAATCACTTACCAAACAAGGGATCGAGATCAATTCAGCTACAGCAACAAGATTAAACAATGCAGCACTTAGGGGAAAACTAAACGAACAATTAATCCTCGAACGGTCCAAATCCAAAACAGATACGCGATGCTGATGTTAATTTAAATCATAAAACTGTTTAGACTCCTGATCATGATCCTTATTGAGACTTAATGACGTAGTCGACGAATCCGTAAACCTAGGATACAACAAATGATTATGTCCTTCATGACCCCCTGTGGTACTATTTTTATTAAACAATGGCTCAATCCCATCACAGATCAATGAGATCCCATTTGTCTCTTCGTCAGATGGTAATATGACATCTGCAAACTCCTTCGTGGGGAAAATGAACTCGTTAAACTCAGGTCTGGCACTATTGAGGTAATGATCCAATAGGTCTCCCAATGGGTTACCTCCTGTGATGACGTCTTGTTGGATCCAGCGGGATAGTCTAGTATCAGCATCACAATCGATGAATAGTTTCATCGAGGCGAGGGATCTTAGTTGTTTATGATATAGTGAATATAGACCTGGGATGAGGATAAGTTTCTTTGATGAGGGATTGGTGGTTTCCAATTTGTGCAAGTCATGGAGTAAGTTGGAGCAGCTATAGCGAGATGGACCAACGTCTTGGCCTTCGACCAAGTAGGAGTTCAAGTCCAAGATCTCCACTTGGATTGGTGATTTGGTTATTGAGAGGACATTAGCCTTGATTTTTTCACAAACGGTTTTCTATAGTGTTAGTAACTTCATCCATATCAAATAGGAACACCACACACTTTACCTGCCGAGTGGCCACCTGCGACGAGGATCACCACTGAGTTTGAGTCTGACATACTTTTGATCTCTTTATACCAATAAATTAATGTAATTTCAATGCGATGAGATTCTTAATTTGGCACATATAAATTTTAGCCGGTGGTTCGAAGCGCTGACCACTAAAAAAACTTATAAGCTCATCTTTCAAAACAATAATACCCACTAATAAATGATCATAAAAGGCACCATAAACCCATAAGCAAATAGTTGAATCATGGACTTTGACAGAGAGGCAGACAAGGAACTCCAGTTCAAAACCTCGAAATCCGTGCAAATCGTCTCCTCCTTCGAGGAAATGGACCTGAAGGACGACTTGTTGAAAGGTATCTATGGCTACGGGTTCGAAGCACCATCAGCAATCCAATCCAGAGCCATCATGCAAATTATTAGTGGGAGAGACACCATTGCACAGGCACAATCCGGTACTGGTAAAACTGCGACTTTCTCCATCGGTATGCTTGAAGTGGTTGACTCTCGCAATAGAGAGACACAAGCAATTGTGCTGAGTCCTACTAGAGAATTGGCTATCCAGATCCAAAACGTTATCAAAGCTCTAGGTGACTATATGAACGTCCAATGTCACGCTTGTATCGGTGGTACGAACGTTGGGTCCGATATTAAGGCTCTTGCTAAGGGGCAGCATATCGTTAGTGGTACACCTGGCCGTGTGTTGGATATGATCAAGAGACGGAACTTAAACACTAGAAACATCAAGATGCTCATATTGGACGAGGCTGATGAATTGTTGAGCAAGGGGTTCAAAGAACAGATTTATGATATTTATAGACAATTACCAGCAGGGACACAGGTCGTTGTGGTGAGTGCTACGTTGCCTAAGGATGTTTTGGATATGACTTCGAAATTCACTACAGACCCTGTTAAAATTTTGGTCAAGAGAGATGAGTTGACATTAGACGGGATTAAACAATATTTCATCGGTGTGGAGAAAGAAGAGTGGAAATTCGATACATTGTGTGATTTATATGATTCGTTGACAATTACACAGGCTGTCATTTTCTGTAACACCAAGAAGAAAGTCGATTGGCTTTCTGAAAAGATGAAAGAGGCCAATTTCACCGTCGTTGCGATGCATGGTGATATGAAACAAGACGAGCGTGATAAGATCATGAATGATTTCCGTTTGGGTAATTCCCGTGTGCTTATTTCGACAGATGTCTGGGCCCGTGGTATTGATGTGCAACAGGTTTCACTAGTGATAAATTATGATTTGCCAACGGATCGTGAGAATTATATCCATAGAATTGGTAGATCAGGGAGATTTGGTAGAAAAGGTGTTGCCATAAATTTCGTCACCAGTGAGGATATCCAGCCATTACAGGATATTGAACAGTATTATAGTACACAGATCAGTGAGATGCCGTCGAATATCAATGAGATGATGTGATGACTAATTTGTTCAATTGGTTAGAACGTATTTGGTATAATAGTGCCAATTGTTTAATGTATGATAGATCAGAATTGGGCTGTAGGTGTTCCAAACCGTCAACTTGAGCATTTGTAGAAGTGATGGTGATTCTTCTCGTAGTGGTTCTGTCATCCATAGACACGGTTAACAATTGGGTATTATGGTGTAATGACTTGTAATCAACAATGCTTTCACCCTGTGAGTCCAATTCCAGCACGATGTTCTCATCCTCGTCACCTTGGTCAGCCAGAAGACTATCTTCTAGAGTCTCATACTCTGGATCGTCTTCAAATACATATTTAATCTCTGGATACTGGTTCTCTTCACTGATGAGATTATTACCCAACTCATTCAATTTCAGTGCGTTTGATCCCGTTGGAAATGCTCCAGGGTCCAACTGCGACTGGCTGTGCACTGTGACGAAGTACGGTAGTGCTGACTTGGTCCAATGGCTCATTATACACTGGTTCTTCTGGTTCCCCATACTAAATATTACTTCTTTATCTGGTAAACGATTGAAAAACGCGATAAGTTATTTTTTGACTCTGAAAAACAACCAAAAGTTGACTCCGGTTGTCTCAAGATAATAAAGAAGTCAGAATTTATTTATATAAAGATCTCGAGATCCTTGAATTTATTTCAGATCTGATAACCATTTATTTTACCAGATTCTTAGGGAATTGATTAGTTGGAATCATGCTGAGAAGAACCATCGCTAGAGCTGCCACCAGATCTTATGCTACTGCTGCCGGTCTCAAGAAGACACCATTGTACGATCTCCACATCAAGTACGGTGCTGATATGGTGGATTTCGCAGGTTATGCCATGCCGGTGCTCTACAAGGACCAGACCCACATCGAATCACACAATTGGGTGCGTACACAAGCAGGTGTCTTTGACGTGAGTCATATGCTGCAACAGTACCTTAGAGGTGACGATGTTATCCCATTTTTGCACAAAGTGACACCTTCTGATTTCCAAGGATTGCAACCATGGTCTAATCAATTATCCGTGTTGTTGAACCAAGAGGGTGGGATTGTGGATGATACGATCATCACGAAGCATAATGATGATAAGAACTTCTATATTGTCACTAATGCTGGTACTAGAGAAAAGGATCTGCAATTCTTTGAACAAGAGTCCAAGGGGTTTAACGTGAATTTCGAACCAATTGATAATGCGTTGATCGCATTACAAGGTCCAAAAGCCGCTGGTGTGTTACAAAAATTCACTAATGAAAACTTATCCCAGATCTATTTCGGTAACTCCAAGTTCATTACTATCCCAAGTTTCAATAACACTGAGGTGCACATCTCTCGTGGTGGGTACACCGGTGAAGATGGGTTTGAAATCTCGATCCCAACTCCAATCGCTACTGAATTGACCGAGGCTATCCTAAGTCATGATGAAGTGAAACCAATTGGTCTTGCTGCAAGAGACTCCCTAAGATTAGAAGCCGGTATGTGCTTGTATGGCCACGATTTGAACGATGAGATAACACCAGTGGAAGGTTCATTATCCTGGGTTGTTTCCAAATCCAGAAGAGCCGATGGCCAATTCAATGGTTCCTCCAAGATCCTAGGTCAATTAGCTGATCGCTCCTTAGTGTCCAAGCAAAGAGTCGGATTCACCTCCAAAGGTCCAGCTCCAAGAGAAGGGTTTGAGATCTATAGTAAAGAAGATCCAACTAAGCAAATCGGGGTTGTCACTTCTGGGTCGCTAAGTCCTACATTGAAGCTCAACGTTGGTCAGGCTTATGTTGATAGAGAGTATCGTAAGACTGGTACTCCAGTGCTCATCAAGATTAGAAACAAATTGAGAGAAGGTACTATCGCCAAACAGCCATTCGTCCAGCCAAATTATTACAGAAAACCATAGTCTATTTATTAAGTAATTTCCAGCAATAAATTAACAGTATTTTCTTACCATTTTCAGTAGTTAAATTAAATAAATTATTAATATTAGAGGTTATTATGGTAGTGGCCCTACCACTCTTTCATTCCCGGTACGCGCCACATCTGAATTCTCATTGGCCAACACCGAAAATTTCGCGGTCCAAAAAATCGAGAAAAACCCCCTGCTCAAAAAAAGTGGAAATTGAATGCTGAGATCTGAATATAAAGACTAGAGAATCAGTAACTAATTTATCTAGAAGATGTTTTCCAGAGTTGGTGCCAATGCTGTTCGTACAGCCTCCCGTCAATCAAGGTATGTTGGTTGTGTTTTCATTGGGTGGAGTTTGGGTGACTGTGGATAGAGATATGGGTGGGTTTTGGGCAATAGGGGTGTTTACCTAGAATCACAGCAATTGAAACAAGATCCCATGAGGAATTGCTGGAAATGGGACGAATAGGAGCTTGTGGAGCTTTGTAGCGCCACTGATCGTGTCAATTGACCCAGATTTCCACTCAATTAGTACCCCATATATAATAGGATCTTAATACTAACCAGAATCACCAGAAACTATGCCACTTTACGTGATATTGAAACTCGTTTGAAATCTATCAAGAACATTGAAAAGATCACCAACACCATGAAGATCGTCGCTTCCACCAGATTGTCCAAAGCCGATCGTGCTAAGACCACTGCTAGAGCCTACGACGCTGCTGACAGAGAAGTTTACAAGCATGCTGAAACTGCTGCCATTGAATCTGAAGCTCCAAAGAACTTGTTGATTGTCATCTCATCTGATAAAGGTCTTTGTGGGTCCATCCACTCTGCTGTCGCCAAGGCTGCTAGAAAGAGAATTGCCGAATTGAACAACAATGTTGACATTGTTGCCATTGGTGATAAAGTTAGAAACCAATTGAACAGAACCCACCCAGATGATTTGGTTTTGGCTTTCAACGGTGTTGGTAAAGAACCACCAACTTTTAACGATGCCGCTTTGATCTCTGATGAAATCTTCCAATTACAAAACAAGTACACCAACGTTGAAATTTTCTACAACAGATTTATTTCTGGTGTTTCATTCGAACCAACTTTGAAACCATTGTTTGATGCTGAATCTATTGAACAATCACCAGCCTTGTCCCAATACGAATTGGACCAAGATGCTAAAGTGCCAGAAACCTTGGCCGAATTCTCCTTGGCCAATGCCATCTACTCTTCATTGGCTGATGGTTACGCTGCCGAAGTCTCTGCCAGAAGAAACGCTATGGATAACGCCTCCAAGAACGCTGGTGAAATGATCACCAAATACTCCATCTTGTATAACAGAACCAGACAAGCCGTTATCACCAACGAATTGGTTGATATCATTACTGGTGCTTCCTCTTTGGACTAGGTCTAGTTTATGTTATTTCATATATTCCATACAATCAACAAAACAAATTAAATATAATAAGAACAAAACAGAATATAAAGAAGGGACCATCAACACATTAGAAATGTCACTGATTTCCCACTTTTTTTAAGCCTGTTTTGTTTGCAATAGAAATCGATTCTTTTATACACACAAAATTTATATACGAAAATTAAAAATTCATGATAAAAAAACAGACGTAGATAAACAATACAACCAGCCATAAGAGCACTTAGCGCCCTATAGACAACCACTTCAATCCCCTATATAACTAGCTCTATCAACTGACAAAATGCCAGAGATCTCAGTGCCCAAATCAGCGTATCCAAAGGCGTACCCGGAGTTCAACTCGTCGTTCATGGACGATTCCATAGAAGGTGATATCTCCCTGAGCAGAGACACGGGCAGAACAACGACAGGCGAACTGGGTATCTCAACAAGTGATTTAAACTCAATAGCATCGCTAGATGATTCTTTTGATTCTATCCTTCAGGCAGCACCAGACTCACCAGTTGTCTCGTCGAAATCTAGAAACAATTCCATCTTTAAAGAGGTCTCTTCACCAAAACCACGAGGTTATGAGTTCAAATTGAAAACCACTGGGTGTACAGTGTACTTGACATATCCTAACCATGAAGTTGAGCTAGACAACTATGGGAAAATCGATTATGAATTGCATACAAAGGAGAACTCCATGGTGGTGATCATACCGAACTCCAAGGGGTTAAGCATAAACAACAAGAAGTTAGCTGATGCCTATGCAGTGAGAACTGGATGTGTCGCTGCGCTTGTGGATATTTATTACGATGATGTCCTGGAGACAGTTGTCCTACCTAAGCAAGAGAGCTCCTCGTTCATCGAAAAGTTCAAGAACTTGACATTTGAATTAGCAGCTAATGTGAAGATCCAATATTGGATCCAGTCTCATAATGTGTTTGGCTCCTACACAGAAGACCATTTCCAATCCACTTCCAATTGGGAAAACGTGAAGAAGATCATTGAAGAATTGTTGACGACGCATAAAGTGCTCAGTTGTGTCATGATTGGGTTTTCATTTGGGTGTAATGCCGTGTTGAGAACCGCTGTGGATTTGGAGGATGATAGGATTAAATCTGTGATTGCGGTGCATCCGTTGTTAATACCAGAAAATGTATTGGCACATGTCCAGAAATCAACATTTATGATTACAGGGCCTGAGGATCAGTTCCATTCCAAAGAGCAATTACTCCAATTTAAAACAGATTTAAAAGAAAAAGGTGACCAAGAGAATTACAAGTTTTTGCAATTTACCTCGACAAAGGAAATACCACATGGATTCGCTATAGCTGGTGATTATCCACCTTCAAAAGTGTCAAACTTCCCTACACAGACTGCTCAGCATATAACGTCTTGGGTATTACAACATATATAAAAAAGATAAAATAGTGTCCATATAATCGATCAAAAAGCGTTACACTTTTGGCTCAACCTCATCAATCTGTCTCTTCAGATCCCTCAAGTGCAACCAAACAACACCCATCGACACAATCAACAAAAAGGCAAATGGTGTCCATGTCATAGCAGCGGCCTTCTTACCAATATGTGCCTTGATGATATTCATACTGGCCTTTTGCACTAGATCTCTCCCAGCGTGTTGTGCAACATGTGCCCACATCGAACCAAGCCCCCAGAGCAAGGTTGTTATAGGTGCTAATGCCAAGTTAAACTTGTTGACAACATGTTTGGCTGGTAAACCAGGGACAGTGACATAGAGTAATGAAAGGAAAAGGGCAATGACAAGGACAATGGTAGCGATCAAGATGTATGGATGATTGATCTTATTGGAAAATTGCGATCCAATAGAGACGAGGTCAATGTTTGCTGATGTTGAATTGGATGAAGATGATGAGGTAGTGTATAATGGGATGGCAGTTTCGTTCAACGATGAAACGTTAGATCTTGAAGTACAAGAAACATTATCATTCAGATGCACACAGATACCCAAGTATCCAGCGGTGATTTTCAATTTTTCGTAATCCGTTTGATTCTTTTTGGAATAATTGGTCTTGATCAAAGGGTATAACGAAGATGATTTGTTGAATTGATAACGGATCAAATAAGTCGAGGCATATGATGTGGTGGAGGAACCCAGTAACAAGAAGGATAACAAGAAGATGGAGATGAAGAGGAACAAAAGCATCAGGATGCGTGGCATTCTCTTTAATGCAAACCAGGCCATTGTGACGAACATTATTGAAAAATATTGTGACTTATTGAACTTATGGGATCAAATGAAAGTTACACATCATAAATTCAAAAGGTGATTTACTCACATTTATATACCTCTTGAACAGCTCTGAGTACAGTGATAGCTTCATAATTGATGAGTTTTAACAATGTATGGAAAATGTGTTATAAACTTGTTTCAGCGTGGCCGGACCAAAAAGTTTCGGTATACCTTTTACCTTTTACAAAGATGTAACGACTAGAGATCTTGGCCAAGGGGACCTAGATTCGATGATCAAGGGCTCTAGAATTGATTGGTAATTGATTGATTTGAAACTGTTGCGATATGTTGTTGGTGAGTGTCTGGATTCGGAGGTGATTTGTTAAACAGGCGTTGTTACATGATGGCCCAAACATATGTGAAGATTCATGCATATGAGCAAATGTGTATAAACATACTATGTATTAAAGCAATAAATATGAATATTAAATATGAATATGTTAAATGAATTGTCGATGGATCACTCCAATGAATCATAAAGTTTTTGCAAATCGTAATTCTCTCTCCAATACGTCCCCTTCTTTTTGATAATCACCAACACAACAGCACCAGCCAAGATCAAACCAGCCAATAAACTATACATAGGCCCCGTCCGCATCCCCTCGATCATTGGTTCAGTGATGAAAACTGCAGCAGTGGCAAAGATCTGTCTCACGAAGTTGTTTAAAGCGACACCAGTGGCACCTCTCCCGGGCAACGAATCCACCAAATAAGTCACAACAGGGCCAATGGTCATCATACTCGAGTATCCGAAAATCGCAGTCCCTACTAATGGAGTGGTCCAATGTGTATGGAAATGGAAACACCACCCAATGATCAATAACGCCACAGGGAACGACACCACCGCTGAAAAGATATTCCAAGAGAGTCTTGACTCTGGGGAATAAAACCCATTCTTCAATTTATCCTTCCTCATTAATGAGTCTGTCCATTTCCCTCCAAAGATCGATGCAAATATGTAACTAACTGAATTGGGGATATATGCGAGCCCTATGTATAGGGATTTCCAATGGTATGGGGAACGAGCGAATTCATATTCGATGGTCATGTTGACGAAATAGAGGATCCCGAATGAGATGGCGGAGAAGGAGATGGCGAGGCCGACTGGTGGGTACTTGAGGAATATTAGTGATTTTAGTGGTTTTAATGTGAATTCGTAGAGTTCCTTCCTTAATCTGGTGGATTTGGTTTCGCCAGTGGATAGTTCTTGTTCGATCTCAGTTTTCATTTTTTTCAAATCATGTTGTTTAATCTCTGCTAATCTTGGATCATCAGTGTTTGTTGAGACTCTGAATAGCTCAGGTGCTCCATGTTCTTGTCCTGTATTATCATCAGCCACATCGTATGTTGATTGATTGCGCATTGAGATTCTGGAGACGATTCTTTCGATTTCTTGTCTTTCTTCTTGAGCATCCACCGCTTCTTCTTCATCCTTCTTGACACGATTTGCTCTTCTCTCTGCCAGTATCTTGGCCACAAACGCTTTATTATCCTGTTCTCTCAAAGTCTCAGGCAACAAGAAAATCACCATCAAATCTAGAAAAGTCGCCATTATCAATAGGAAATACTGTGTAGACCTCCAATTCCATCTCGTCAACAATAGCGACCCAATAATAGGGCTTAACAATGGAGCCATCAAGGGGCCCAAATAGTAATACCCCAAGCTTCTACCTCTCTTCTCTGGAGGGAATATATCAGCAATTGTACCTGCTCCCACACTCTGTACACTTGCAGAACATCCACCAGCAAGCACTCTAAACCCAATCAGGGCTTTAATCGATGGTGAAAGCGCACACCCAATAGAGAACGCAATGTATAATGTAAAAGAAGAGATATAGACGGATCTTCTGCCGAATTTCTCACTAAATGCAGACCACCAAAGCGGGAAGACACCAAGGGATAATAAATAGATCCCCACAGAGATATTAACCATTATCGTCGTTGTCTCTAGTTCTCTTTTGATATCTTCAATGGCAGGGAGAATGATCGACGTACCCATGGGTCCAATCATTGCAGAGAAGGCAACCATAAAGACAATAGTGTATTTTAAATTCTCTGGATATTGCCTAGCATCTTTGAACTCGGGTATGAGTGAAAATTGTGCCAGTAGTCCACGACGTTCCTTGCGAGGTCGTTGTAAGCTCTTGTCATTAAGCGATGATGCATTAGTTTGTGTTCTAGCATTGATTGTCGATGTCAGGGCTACTGGGTCATGTTGTTGTGGGTCACCTGCAACATCTTCACTATTAGTTGAAATGGTTGATATGGCAGAAAGGGAATCATGGAACGAAGGTTGTCTGGAGTGTGTTGTGATGTCAACTGATTCTTGCGAAGTATTGGCATTGAGGTATGGTTCTGGCTGTGTATTGATCTGTGCATTGCTGTCGTGGTCTTCGCTTCCCAAGGATATATCAGCTGAAGTTTGGTCTTCCTTATCAACCTGGCTCGAGGAAACTGGCATTATTGTGGTACTAGCAGTAAGTGGAAGTCATGTAATACAAGTGATGAGCAGCTTATTTTGTGTCAATATGCACCGGTTAACCAACAACAGCAGCACTTGACAGGAAAGTCAGGGGAAGTATCTTGGTTTATATACCATTATATGTGAATATCAGACCGTAAAGATGATTGATACCTTAAAATTTAACAAGGCTGAAGGTGTTCTGAGGGGAGGATAACCTTGCAATGTCTTGAAAATTGGTATATACACGTATTTTTGCGAGGATATACGATTCACAAGTGGAAAATTGCTACGGTAATGCATAGTAATTGTTTTGAGGAAAAAAAAACCGGACAATCAGCTGTATAGCTTTAAAGTATAAAAAGCGATATAAAGAAATATACATTACTGAATAACAAATGTCACCTTTTTGGAAATGTGAGACCAACATTCCCGACAAATAACAACGGGTTCCAATATGAATCCATCATGAACGTTGTTAACCGCAAACAGAATTTAATGGGTCGTCATTTACTGCTTCATTTATCAAAGTGATCAAAATACACAATAGATATAAGTTTGAAATTATTGATTACACCAACAAAAGATTTGAATTAAGAGTTGAAGAGAGAAGCTGTGAAGAAATTAATGTACAAAACAATTGGTATTATATGCCCTTCATATTTAGAAAGTCTAATCATCTAACCATCAACAGTTTAAAGGACAGTGTTATATTACTAGATACTGAATCAAGTCAATATCTTAATGAAACAATAGGTGAACCATCAAAGAAAATGTTGAATTTAGCAGATCTGTAACAAATGAAAGTGATATGCAGAAATGAGTTTTAGATGAGTTTCGAATAGTATGTTGTAGAATTGAGTAATATCAACAGCTGGAGATATATGCAGAATCGAGTATTAGATAGGTTGGGATAATAGCTGGACAATTGAAGACTGGAGCCTCAAGGAATTGATCCTGGATATCGAAATGATGGTCTCCATAAAGTGTGCATATAGCAGTTTTATTCGATGTTATAAGGATCGAAAAGTATCCCATTTATATTTAAAGTTTTCAACAAAGTTAGGACCTGTGGAGTGAGAGCCTTAAGATGAATGGGAGTATAACATTCTAATTTCAATAATTAATCTGAACTCATATGCATAAGATCATTCTCATATATTATCTCGAGAATACTAATCATTTTTGAGAGTTAGAAACTGCATGAATCGACCAATCTGAAAGACGGAAAGGATAAGAAGACAATAGTTTGCTTCAATTAAACATTACGGAAATGTTAAGATGATGTAATCCGGGAAGCACTAGGTCATTATTTTTAGAGTGTTATTAGTTAGAAAAGGCTTTCTGGCATAGTTGCTAGGATGATCTAAAACTTAAAAAAAAAAAAAAAAAAAATCGCGAAGTTTTAAAAAAAAACAAATTCGCGAAAAATCGGGAAAAAAAAACGGATTCGTGAAAAAAAAAAAAAACAAAAAAAAAAACAATTTAAGAAAAATTTGAAGGTTATGTACGAAAAAACAGATTCGCGAAGATTACTGATCTGTGAATATTTTGTTGAAGTTATATATATATATTTATCAAGGGCAAAAAAAAACCGAGTCGCAACCAATGTATACCCCTTTAAATAGTCACTGGACCTGGAAGGCTGCTTCCGAGACCCATTTTGACAGTTAGTTGTGGGACTAGGGTCGTTTCCACATAGTTAAGCATAGTAGTCTAGGCTCACAATGACTAGTAAATCGGATTTGTGTTCATGAGACTAGTCTCATGGTAGAGTGCTTCGGATTTGTTCCCGATTAGGAAATCACACCGATGGATACAAACTCTTCAGTTTGAAGACTGGATTATAAGACAAAATGAGCTTTGGAACGATGGCAGTCAGTTGAATTGAATAGGTGGGGTGAATTACTTGGTGCATTTTATTGTTCATCTTGTACAAGGCACCATGTTCTGATGCCCCACGATCATGTCTAGTATTCTACACCCGGCGAACGAAATTTCAGAGTCAAAGATCGAAGAAACCATGTATTCACATGGAAAAACATCCACAAGAAAGCCAGTGAGCATCTCAACAATACCCACTATATCTCTGCATCTCCATAGTCAACTTTACTTATCAATTCCTCGAATTCCCGATGTGTTTCTTGTGTTTCCAAGGCACCAAAAACCACTAAATTCTTTCTTTTTCTGTGCGCGAGTCAAACCGTTTTGGAACCCCAATAAAGAAAAAAAATTTACCATATCATCAACACTTGAGATTGAATACTTTCCTACCACAACAAGGATACATAAGGCATATAATATAGAACGATATAGTCAAGATGACCAAGAACGAAGTCTCCATCACCACCAACAACCAGAACGAAATCGATATTGATAACCACGATGGGTTACCAGTCGTCAAGATCTTTGGTACAGGTGGTACTATTGCATCAAAGGGAAGCTCAAATACCCAGACTGCGGGTTATCAAGTCGATTTAACCATTGAGGACTTGGTCAAGAGTGTGCCTGACCTTGCAGAGGTGGCTCATTTGAAATATCAACAGATTGTCAACTTGGACTCTAAAGAGATAAATTCAACACATTTATTATTATTACATAGAGAGATTAAGAAATCTTATGAAGAAGAAGGGATCAAGAGTTTTGTTATCACTCATGGTACTGACTCTTTGGAAGAGACTTCATTCTTCCTAGAGTTGACTATTAGTCATCCAGATATTGTTGTTGTCGTTACTGGGTCCATGCGTCCACATTCTTCCATCTCATCAGATGGGTCTTTCAATTTGTACCAGGCTGTTTGCGTTGCTGCAAATGAGAAGTCTAGAGGTAGAGGTATCTTGGTTGTGCTAAATGACTCTATCGGTAGTGGGTTCTACATCACCAAGTCCAATGCTAATTCTTTGGATACTTTTAAATCCATTGGTCAAGGTTACCTAGGTTCATTTGTCGATAACGAGATCCATTACTACTATCCACCATCAAGACCATTCCCAAAATCTCTATCTTTTGAAATTGATTCTCAAAGATTAACCCAATCATTACAATTTTCATCAAACCCAACTTCTGCCACAAGAAGACACGAATTCCCAGAAGTCGTTATCCTATACAATCACCAAGGTTTCAACCCAACTTTGATCGAACTCGCTGTGCAACAAATGGATGCTAAGGCTCTTGTGTTTGCCTGTTCCGGTGCTGGGTCTTTAACTGACGAGACTAATGAAATCTTGAAATGGATCTGGCACAAGTATAACATCCCAGTGGTCTACTCCAAGAGATCCATGGACGGTACTGTGCCAAGAGCCTCTTTGCCTAAGAATGATAATGGTGAAGTCTATGAAGGTGCCATTGCTGGTGGGTACTTGAATCCACAGAAATGTCGTATCTTGTTGCAATTGGCCTTGAATAAAGGGTACACAGCGAGCCAAATCAAGAGTATTTTCGAGAGTGGTGGGATCTACGGTGGCTAATTCCACTAATTAATTAATTAGTCAATTAATACATTAATAGCATACTAAATCCATGAATATTGTAGATTTTGGTTATTATGGTGTGTCCCATACCGAAAATAGTTCACTACTAGTAAAATCTCAGCGGGCGCCTATAATAAAGCAGACCAGATCTCCAAAACATTGTGGCGAACTCAACAAAACAGAACAGAACACCAGCTGTCCAGGTCTACAGAGAAACGAGCATTGAACAATCGGGAAACTCAGGTATTTCAACGGTGGGCATCTCAATTCTAGTCTTTCACTTACAATTCAATTTAATTCATCTCTTAACGGAACCACGGTAAAGATTAAGATCAAGATCAATGACGAAAGTAACAATATCAGGTCTATTGAAGACCATCGTCAACATCATAGTGACGATCCTCGGGTGCCTTTCCATCGTCCTCTCACAATTCATCGGGATCGTCCTAGTGGGGCATAAGCCAGAACTGCGCCATGCCTGGTTAGCACATACAAAGCAACATTTCATTGTCCTATTAACCTCTGTTGTGAGATTCGCCTCAAGGGCACCAATCAATATAAGAATTGTGACAGATTCTCAATCGATCCCATCTTCGAGAATATTGGTGAATCCTATAAATGGCAGATTTGAAAGCTCCATCCCGGCAAATACAGTTATCATTGCAAATCATCAGATATATACAGATTGGCTATACTTGTGGTGGTTAACATACACGGCCAGATTAAGCGGATTTGTCTACATTGTCCTCAAGGCATCTTTAAGGAAATTGCCAATCTTGGGGTATGGTATGAAGAATTACGATTTTATCTTCTTGTCGAGAAAATGGGTCGCTGATAGAATAACAATGGGGAATCAATTAGCAGCCATTGACGCTAACGCGCGTGGTAAAGGCTCGTGTTCTCTGGCCAAACCTACCAAGGTCAATGGGATGGATAAATGGCCCGAAGGTGAGGATAAGAAACATTCATGGCCTTATTCCTTGATCATCTTCCCAGAGGGGACTAATATGAGTGAGAATACTAGAGGGAAAAGTGATGCTTATGCGGCAAAAGTTGGTAAGAAGCCTTTTAGACATGTTTTATTGCCAAAGACCACTGGGTTGAGATACTCCTTATTAAAATTACAAGACACAGTGGATGAAGTGTATGATATCACACTAGGTTACTCCGGGTTTAAGGCTACAGAGTATGGTCAAGACATTTACAAGATCGAGAATGTGTTCCTCCAAGGTTTAAACCCAGACCGTGTTGATTTCTTTATAAGATCATACAAGATTAGTGAGATCCCAATAGGTAAATTGATTGAAACTGATGAAGAGGCCGCAGTGTCGACCAAGAAGTTTGAAGATTGGTTATTTAAAGTATGGGCCGAGAAGGATGAATTGATGGATAAATATTACAAGACCGGTTCATTTGTTGATGAAAAAGAGGTTGGTGGGAGATATACAGTGAGTGATACGGTGTTGAAAGTGGCTAAACTGGATTTCCTGAAGATTTTCGCAGTGCCTGTGTTGATATATATCCTGGTGAGGATCTCGTACCAATTGTATAATCTGTTTAATAGAGTGTGAAGAATACATTAGCATATACATCAAACATATGACAATATTGTAGCTGGCCTAATCTACTAGTGCGGTTGGAATTCAGTACATCATTGGCAACTAATGCCGACGTTTACAAGTATGGAATGTTTTAGAATAATTAGTGGGTGTATATATAAGGAAGACTTGTTCCCAGCAAAGTTTGTGCACAAACCTCTATAATTCGACACGTCTATATATGGTGTTTGAATAGCTCTGGTCGTATTGCAATTGATAAGTTGAACGCTTGCGCCGTTGTCAAATTTATTAAATGCTATAGTGTTCATGTTAACCAGGGAATATACTCCCAGAAATCGCACCAAGTTGAGTAAATTGTGGATTTCCCAAGCCTTCATAGTTCAACCTATACTATCTCTGATGAGCTCAAGAGTAACTTTATGAGCTCAAGAGAAGTGGGACTGTATAAATGATATCGGACACGGCCATCCTTTGATAACAGACCTAGGTATATCTACAATTCATCGAATTGTTGTATATTGCCTATAAAGTTTGTTTAAAGTGGTTATCGTCCTTTACATACACAATCTTTTTCAACAATTCTGATGCCAGAATGTAGACAGTAGTAGAGTATCACATGCATGACAAAACATATACAATGGATTGCACCCTATGAGCCAATCTGATTATTTGTTGTTTGTGATATTAATATAGCTCTTCAAATACAATACATCACATAATTCGCGATTTTCGACCAAGCACAGTTTTCACTCTTTAAAATTCAGATCAAGTACACATTTACATCTTTGTCACGTTGATAACTGGTACGATCTTCCAACCGAAGAGAATATTAACGCTGGCTCCAGTATCATACAGAACTCCTGGCTAACCATATAGTACGTGCTGTTCCATCTAGTTTTAACATCTGGGCCTATGATCTTTGGTCTTTGCTCCCAGGTTGATATTTGACTGCCAACTTGATAAAGGTAAGTGCATGATTTCAATAACAATGGGAGTCTTTTACACAAGCTACATGTGTTAACAGTGCATTTTGATAGCAAACGAAGGTTTCGTACTCTGTGTGCGACCGAGAGTTTGTTTAAAGTAGCTGAAATGCATGTGAACATACACAATTCTCTTTCAATTCCAATTCCAACATGTAGAAATCAATATAATAATATATCTATATATCGATGTCACTTTTTTGGCAATTGAGAACTATAGAGGATGCGTGATGAGAGCATACTAGGCAATTCAAGAGCTTATAGGTCATAATCAAAATGCTATATCGATTCAACATTATCATTACAGGTTACTTTAGTGCTGCAACGCTACAACATGCAATAGTTCCACAAGCATTCCACCTACATTAACACACCATTCAGCGTCTCCTCTAAACAGTCCACAGCTACACAACAGACCTCTCCATCATATATAGCTTGGGAACCTGGTAGATACACGAAAAATCGGAGGGTGTTTTTGGTAATTTTTGAATAATTGTGAGATCTCGAAGTCTTTAAAGAACTACGTGGTTTTCGGTCTGATGTCCCATGCGGAAGATTCCTTTGACTTCATCCAATTACCACACTTTGTGCAGACGATATATGTGAAGGGTAGAATGCATAATGGTCATGCGTGTTGCATTTGTGAAGTACCAAACATAAGAACTTTGGGATTTTGTTGAGCGTTTGTCTAACATTGCCTCGAGTTTTCCTTTTGTTGAAGATATCTACACCGCTATGACGAATTCGCTTGGAGATCTTTAATAGATTTGAGCGAATAGTTTACATCTGAATATCTCAAACTATGTGCATACGATAGTGCACCGACTTTTGATAATGGACATATAGACGTTTCGATCTAAATATCGCTTTGGATCTACAATCGCCTATGAAGTTCGTTTGAAATTTGGTTAAATCTATTGCATACAAATCCTTTCCTCTCTTTCCATATACAATTAATGTAGAATTGTGTAGAACCAGTATAACTTTACGGAACGTGGAGTTTGTTACACTATAGAACTTCACCCGTACACCTTTCTCTCGAAAATGAGTGTTGGTAATCTTGCATAGAGCATATCATATTTTGTACGCGTGCTAATACTGACTGCACAGTGCAAAGCATCTCGAATGTGCTATTCCAACGTGTTACAACGTCAAGCCCCATAGTTACCGGCGGCATGTTTGATATATGGTAAGTATACATTGGGTTTACAACTTCATTGAAATTAAATATGAGCATCAAGTATTAACGTCAGAACTATTGTTAGTGCTACAGTTAATCATTAGTCTACTGTGAAGTCGTATCACCATAGTTATATGTTGAACGGTTGAACAAGTCTGTGATTGTTGTTATGTTATATACATAGATTTCACAAGTGAAATGTAGGACCAGCTTTGATAACAAATTAACAGGTTTTCTGTACGATCTATTCTATTAAGAAGTACAGATGCCTCGAAAAGTTTGTTTAAAGTGGTCAGTATACTTCCATATATGTTTTCTAATTTCTGAACCATTCACAGTGTAGAGATTAAGTAGCTGTATAAAAAGATAAGTTGTAAGTACAATACGTGGAGATAGGTCGCCATACGTACAATACGTCACACTTCCCGCTCTGAAATTCTCGTCTTTGTTTTCAATAACAAAACCTGTGTACACTCTAAACATGAGGCCTTATATCAAGCAATAGATGCAGCATTGATCTGTCAGTTGAAAAAGGCTTCCATTCAATGTTATTTGGGTCTACCCCAACGATCGATTATTCTCAGCTGAGGCCAATGTCCAAGTAGCGAGTCGTCCCTTGAAGACTTAAAAGCTCAGAATTGGTTCTTAGATCAGAATGTTGAACATAAGCTACATATGGAGAGAGTACACTTTGATAGCAAATGAAGCTGTTTTGTACATACTGTATAAGACTGAAAGTTTGTTTAATGTGACTGCTCCCTATTTTCCCTCAATTATATCAAAATATGTAGAAATGAAATCAATATAGTATACGTCTATAGAGCTAAGTTATACAATTGGTAATGCTAATATATAAATAAATCAGATCTTTGCCCTCCCTTGAGTAATATCATCCCAATCACTCTGTGTCAACTTGGCATAATTCCCTCTTTTCAACCAATAAATAGTCTCATCACCTTGTTCACCAGTTGGTAATTTCTGATCTCTATACTGTTTCTTTGGCACTTTATGATTATCACTTTGTTTAATCTTATCCACAAACTTGATAAAGATAGGGATAGCGTAACGTGGTAATTCCTTTTGTAGACCTTCTATTGTCTCTTGAAGGATCTCTTGTTTGGACTTGGTATTGGTATCTTTCAATTCCACAACAGCAAATCCTGCTCTACCCTCGTGGTTTGGCACACGAACACCGACAACAACGACTTGTTGAACTTCTGGGACCATTTCGAAGAATTGGTTCTCCACTTCAGTGGCACTCACATTTTCGGATTTCCATCTGAAAGTATCACCTAATCTATCCACAAAGTAGAATAAACCATCTTCATCACTTTTCAACAAATCACCAGATCTAAACCAGGCATCACCCTTCTTGAAAACATTTCTCAAAATCTTGGACTCTGTTTCCTTCTTGTTCCCCAAATAACCTTGGAACACCTTTTCCGGGTTCTTAGCAAAGAATAACTTCATAATCAATTCACCAGGTTCACCAGGAACGGTTCTTTCACAAAAGCCCTTGGAGTTTCTATACTCTGTGCTATTATCCTCTGGATCCATCCTTATCAAAGTTTGTTGGTATGACAAAATATAATTGATCAATTTCCCATATTTCCTACAGGCACCGATCCCTTCATCACCTTGTTGGAACGAAGTTAGACCAAATGGTGATTCTGTAGCGGCATAAAATTCACCAATGGCATGGATACCGAATCTATCTTTAAACTCTTTCCAAATGTCCTGTCTTAGCCCATTCCCATAAGCGACTTGTAAATCATGGTTTCTTTCATCAGGATGGATTGGCGAGTTGAGCAAATAACGACAAACTTCACCAACGTATTGTAAATGAGTCGCTTTAGTCAATTTCACTTGGGTCCATATGGTACTTGTTGAAAACTTGGTGGATAATGCCACTGCAGCACCTTGGCTGAATGCAGCACAGACACCTAGAATGGAAGCTGTTGAATGATATAATGGCATTGAGGTGAAAACAACGGATTCGTTGGAAACATGGACAACACGACCATACATCGCGGACCCCAAGCAAGCCTTACGCCATGACATGATGGCAGGTTTTGGTAACCCAGTTGTACCCGAGGTATAGATCAATGCACCAGTGTCCCAATCATTATCCTGAGCTTTTCTTGTTGCTGGTCTGAACTTGACACTATTTGGATCCATAATCTCATTCAACAAGGCGGTTTCATCCAAAAAGTGTAATTCCACACTAGGAATCTCTCTCATGATATCATTTTCTGTTTGCTTTATAGGCCCCGAGGCAGCTGGATCAATAAACACTTGTGAGATATTTGCCACTTTGATCGAATGCACAAGAGGGTTCCCCAATGTATTGAAATTTAAGAAAGCTGGAGTGGCACCCAAGTTTAATAGGGCAAACCAGATAAAGATGAAGAATGGCTTGTTTGTGAAATCGATACCGATGGTGTCATTCTCACGGACACCGTATCTATGAGCCAATATCTCTGATAGTCTTAGGATAATGTCATAAAGTTGTTGATAAGTGAATCTTTCCAATTCAAAAGCATCATCACCTTTGCCACCAGGGACAGGTTTAGCAAACACCAAGGCCAGCTTATGAGGGTACTTGCGAACAATGTCTTCAAAAGTGTACCAATACGAGACTCTCCCTCTCATGATGTTTGAAGCATGATACATGGCTTGTCTTAGGACGTATTGGATCAAGCTCAAATCTTCACCAATGTGGGTCTTGTGCTCGAGACAGCTGAGCCCTCTGGACCCGATGTGGGCAGCAGTGGTGGCCATTTCTTTGGCATACTGGAACATCGTGTGTGGTAGTTCTTGTTGGTTCATTTACGTTGGTGTTGAAGTAGAGAATTGATAGCTTTGATGTTTATGATCCGAGATTAGCTGATGTGGATTACGTAACATCGATGAGCTTAACTTACACATTTTATTTGGTTATTTGTGATGTTTTATATAGTAGAAAGGCTATTGTTTACTGTATAATAGTCTAGTGTTATTGTTGGGTGTCAGAATCATATGATTCTGTGTTTGGTGGTTGTGGTACCTGTTTGATGATCGTTGGAACCGTTGTTGAATGGAAATGTGTCAAGAACTGCTTGTCCACAACTGGGCTGGAAAGTCCAACGGGCTCAACAAGAATAAAGGTGCACACCTTGAGCTTATCAGAAGTACGTGCTCACTGTCTAGGTATGCTGCAGAAAGCGTGGATTCAGGTGCTCATTATTGTTGGTCTGCGCTTGACAGCTGATGGGAACACCCGAGTAACAGCGAGAATCAGCATACAATTTACAATCAACAAATATACTCATATAATCATTATGGTTATCATTATTCACTTCGATGACTCAGATGCAAAGGCCTTCACGACATCACTATTGGCCAACACAGGGTTCAACAACACACAACTCAGGAAATACTCTAGTCCTCTCCTTCTCTTTGCCAAAAAATCACTCTTCAAGTTACCAAACGTCTTCTTTGGTGGTAATCGTGGGATCTCATTGATATGCTTGGGGAACGCATGCTTCAAATCATTCCGTAGTGCATCAAACTCACTATACCTTTTCAACAGGTGTATCTGGCCTTTCTTACTAGTCTCTATCGTTATGGCCCATACTGCAAACCGTTGTCCACTGCCACTCTGGCCCGACACAATGGTGCAGTCTCCAATCTTGACGTCTGTAGCCCATGTTTCCACTGTAGGCGTCCCCATGACTGTGTTTGTATGGTTATGGTGGTCGTGCTGAGTGTCGTTAATACCATCGTCATTGTCGTCAACATCGTCATCACCGACTTCATTGTCCACCATCTGAATCGGTATCGGTGGCAGGTACTTGAGCTTCTCCGTCTTCTGGTGGGCCATCGTTCCTCTCAAAGTGATCAGTATCGTAATAGTAGACCTCTCAAATACACAGAGAGTCACTTAATAGATTGCCAATAGCTCGTCATCTCGTCATCGCTTTTCAACTGCTCTTCACCGG
>JAJLXP010000158.1:0-21815 GCA_030674255.1 Hansenula queroliae | reverse complement strand
GTTTCCAGTATTAACGGTGTGAATGGTGGTGACAAATCTCTTGTTGTTTCTGCTGCTGCTAGTACTTCTGCTAGTACTTCTGCTGGTACTTCTGCTGGTACTTCTGCTGGTACTTCTGCTGGTACTTCTGCCGGTACCTCTACTGCTAAAGCAAACACTGTTTCTACTGCTGATACCATCACTAAGACTACTACTGTCCAACAACAAGCCACTGCTTCTACCACTGCTTCTGCCACTACAGGTATGACCATTATCTCCACATTCGAAGGTTCTGCTTCCAAGCTAGTCGGTACCTCGGTTCTTGCACTTGTCGCCCTTCTCTTCATCTAGACAATTCCGGCTACAAAATTGTTTTTACATTAACTAAGAATCTATAGAATTATGTACTCAAATACATACTTGAGATCCAATCGATAAGCGTAGCCTGATAGCTGATTATGTAACTCGTGATGCTCGGTTTTCCCGCTTTCGCGCCTTCGCCGGCGATGATTCATCGCTCTGGCCCTTTTGACAGTTTTCAAGACTTTTCATGCTAAACTTTCATCAGGTGTTGAAACTTTTCCCTTCTTATAACTCATTGTCTTCCCACAATTTCACAGTTAACGAACTAATTGAACAGAGCAACTACAGCCACAATGCTAAGCACAAGAGCAAACATTACCAGAAGACTATACTCCACAGCTACCAAGACTTTGAAAATCGGTACGTCAGATTCGTTATCAGTGGAGAGATCTTGCATAGTTTACTAACGATTGTTCAATTACATATAGGGTTGATCCCAGGTGATGGTATTGGTAGAGAGGTCATTCCAGCTGGTAAGCAAGTCTTGGAAGGTCTATCTTCTAGCCACGGTTTAAAATTCGACTTTGTCGAATTGCAAGCTGGGTTTGAACATTTCAAGAAAACTGGTACTGCCTTACCTGATGAAACTGTTGAAATCTTGAAAAAAGACACTGATGGTGCCCTTTTCGGTGCTGTCTCGTCTCCAACCACTAAAGTCGCCGGCTACTCTTCTCCAATTGTCGCCTTGCGTAAGAAGATGGGGTTATACGCCAATGTTCGTCCAGTTAAATCTGTTGACGGTACCAATGACAGACCTGTTGACATGATGATTGTTCGTGAAAACACTGAAGATTTGTACGTCAAGGAGGAAAGAATCTTTGACAATGCTGATGGTACCAAGACTGCTGAAGCCATCAAGAGAATCTCTGAAACTGCCACTACTAAAATCGGTAAGATTGCCTTGGAAATCGCTTTACAACGTCAAGCTCAACGTGATTTAGGTAATGCTTCTTTGCACAAGTCACCAATCTTGACCATCACCCATAAATCCAACGTCTTGAGTGTTTCTGATGGGTTATTCCGTGAAACTGTTCGCAAAGTTTACGATGAAAACAAGGACAAGTACGGTTCCATCAGTCTCCAAGAACAAATTGTCGACTCAATGGTTTACCGTATGTTCCGTGAACCTGAAATCTTTGATGTCGTTGTTGCTCCAAACTTGTACGGTGATATCTTATCTGACGGTGCTGCCGCTTTAGTTGGTTCCTTGGGTGTTGTTCCAAGTGCCAATGTTGGTGACAACTATGTTATCGGTGAACCATGTCACGGTTCCGCCCCAGACATCGCCGGTAGAGGTATCTCCAACCCAATTGCCACCATTAGATCAACTGCTTTGTTGTTGGAATTCTTGGGTTACTCCAAACCAGCCGCTGATATTTATGCTGCCGTTGATGCCAACTTGAGTGAAGGTCAAATCAAGACCCCAGATTTAGGTGGTAAATCATCTACTCAAGACGTTATTGACGATATTGTTAAACGTTTATAAATTAGAGAAGGCTCATTAGATATGAGATGGAAGTAAAAATAAAAAAACCACTATTGAAGTAATTAGATAAGACACATGCTAGACATGTTTGTTCAATAAACAATTAAAGTTATTCAACCGACTTAATCAAATCCTCCCCATTCTTCGTATTCCTCATCGTCTTCATCTTCATTTTCATTTTCATTTTCTTCTTGTTGTTGTGCTTGCTTTACCTTCACTTGGGCCTCACCTTGTGTGGTTTGATCACCACGTTCAAACAACACAGCAAAAAACCCAATACCACCATCAACTTTAGGCAATGATCTAATACAGCCACCAGCTAATTGTTCAGGGTTCGGAGTCCCTTGGAACTCTTCTACAATCCCTCTTCTAGGCCACATAGGAATAACTCTTGAACGATTGGCAACTTTCCATCCGGCTTTTTGCACTTGACCATCTTTCAATAGATCCATAACAACCCGTTCATTCTCCTGAGCATGGATAGAACATGTTGAATAGACAACTTTCTTAGCGTTAGGGAAACTCATAGCGTGCTTAACAATGGTGAACTGGAAAGAAGACAATTTTTGTAATCTTTCATCATTATAAGAACCTTCTGGATTTTCCTCTTCATGAGCTCTCCCAAAGATCCCACTACCGGAACACGATGGATCTACAACGAGTCCTGTAACATCTTGGAAATCATTTGGATTCGTTCTAGTGAAATCACCAGTGTTAACAGTGACAATTTTAGAAGCGCCAGCAGTTGAAACCATCTTCTCCAAAATTTTTGAACGACGAACATCTCTTTCAAAAGCATCGATTGAACCACCGTTTTGCACATAACTTGCCAAATGGGTAGTCTTGTTACCAGGAGCTGCACACGAATCAATAACATGGTCATTAGGACCTGGACTCAAAATATGTGCTGGGAAACATGAAGCTCTATCCTGGATAATGATATGACCATTTTCATAAAGCTTTGTATGTGTAATACGCTCCTTTGGATGAACACCAAATAAGTTCGGTATGTATACATCATGGTAGATTTGTCCAGGTTTGATATTTGTGATGCTCTTGACTTCTTCTAAATGTTCCAATTCTTCCAAAACTTTATCCCTTGTGGTCTTGATAGTATTGGCCCTGAACCATCTCACAGGGGTATCGTCTTCTTCGATCAATTCATCCAAGCTTCGTACCTTATGTTTCATTTTCAATTTGGTCAACTCTGCTTGTAATCTTGTCTTGTGTTTCAATATGGCCTCTTTCAAAGGTGTCTTACCCATTTGGATTCTACCAGATCTGGTGAATAGCAAGTCATGCACAAGCAAGAGCGCCTGTGTTTCCTTAACTTGCTTCTCTTCTTTCAACAACTTTGCCCTTTTCATGATCTCCAAGATGTATGGCTTGTACTTCAAGGTTGAAGACACCAAGGCATACACATGCTTTGGATCGGTCTTAATCTGTTTATTTCTCGAAGCATTAAAGATCCTCGTCTGCAATGAGCCGCTCTTCTGGTCCGAGATCAAAAACCTTTCTGCTTCTCTGTACAAGTTCGACATCCTCTTGTTGACTATCTAGGGGTTTTCAAACACAGATTAATGAAAGAAACAATTCTTCCCATCTCATCGCCTGTGAAAAGTTTATAATTCCGGCCCTCTATTGACCCGGTTTGAAAATGGCAGATGCTGGTGCTCGGGTGGAGATTTTCAATCTCCGGTTTGTTTTCATGTTTTCATGTACTTTGTTTCAATTGAAACGTCTCTAGTGCTTTGAACTGGGCGGCTAAACGACGTTTGCAAGGGAAACCAGTGGGAACAATCCGCTGTTGATAATCGAGCTCAATCATTTGCTACGAAGTCGCTGGAGCTACTTTATTGCAATCTCAAAGGGGAAGCGCTTGGTCTACTGTTCTAAATTGCCGAAAGATACCTATTGATAGTGAAATTTCATAGGCGCTATGACTGAAGAAGCTCAGTCCACAATAACGACCACCCCGATTACAAAAGTCGAGGAACAAATCGATGTGATTGTACCAGATGCTGATGCTGCTAAGGTGGAGAAAAGAAAAATTGATGAGGTTGATGGTGCTGAAACAAGAGATGACGTGAAACTTTATGCCACAACAAACGGTATTGACGAGGAGAAGAAAATCATTGTGCCAGTGGTACCGCCAAAGATCCATTACATACCGCTCAAGACGGGTCTATGCTATGATGTCCGAATGCGTTACCATGCAAAGATCTTCACGTCGTACTACGAATATATCGACCCACATCCAGAAGATCCAAGGCGTATATATCGTATTTACAAAATCTTAGCTGAAGCAGGTCTAATCAAAGATCCAACTCTATCCGGTGTGAATGATATTGGAGACTTGATGCTGAAATTACCAGTGCGTGAGGCAAAGGCTGAGGAAATCTTGCAAGTTCACACGGAAGAACATCTAAAGTTTTTGGAAAGTACGTCCTCAATGACAAAGGAAATGTTAATGCAAGAAACAGAAAAGGGTGACTCGGTGTATTTCAATCACGACTCCTTCTTGGGCGCCAAATTAAGTTGTGGTGGTACCATTGAAGCTTGTAAAGCCGTTGTTGAAGGGAAAGTGAAAAATGCCCTAGCTGTCGTAAGACCTCCAGGTCACCATGCTGAACCAGATACCCCAGGTGGGTTTTGTCTTTTCTCAAACGTTGCCGTTGCAGCTAAAAACATGTTGAAAAACTATCCTGAGTCTGTTAAGAGAATTGTCATCTTAGATTGGGATGTCCATCACGGGAATGGTACTCAAAAGGCTTTCTACGATGACCCAAGAGTCCTCTACATTTCGCTTCATAGATACGAACAGGGGAAATATTACCCAGGTACCATCGCTGGTGCAGCTAATCAATGTGGTGAAGGTCCCGGAGAAGGTACAAATGTTAACATTCCCTGGCCAGTTGGAGGAATGGGAGACGGTGATTATATCTATGCTTTTCGAAAGGTTGTCATGCCAATATGTTATGAGTTCGATCCAGATTTAGTCATTATCTCATCTGGGTTTGACGCGGCTGATGGTGATATGATTGGTCAATGTCATGTGAGCCCAGGTGCATATGGTCATATGACACACATGTTGAAATCCTTAGCCAAGGGTAATCTTTGTGTCGTTTTGGAAGGTGGTTATAATCTAGATTCTATTGCCGTTTCTGCTTTAGCTGTGACGAAAGTACTCATTGGGGAACCTCCTGATGAATTGAAAACAAAATTACCTCGTAACGAAGCTGTGGAAACTATAGAGCAAGTCATTGAAGTGCAATCAAAATATTTTAAGTCATTGAAACCAGGTCATACCGGTGTTGACCATTCAGTTCCTACCAACGAAACAAGTAAAAACTTTAACTTGCAAGAGGTAATCCGCAGTCAATTTTCAAATGATCTATTCACCAAGTTTAATTTTGTCAATCTTCCAATTCTGAATGATAAACAAGAGGGCATCCATTCATCAGATGACCAAATCATGGCTAGTCCAAACATTTACGACTCAGACACTATCATAATATCCGTTCATGATCCAGTGGAAATATGGGCAAGTCCAGATCCCTTGACCGGGCTGATTAATCCAAGTAGCTCAGTGATTGTTGACTCTACTTCAAGACTTTTAAAATGGTCACAAGAACAAAAATATGGTTTCATTGATGTGAACATCCCAGAGTCGTCCTCCATTGTCGAGGGTTACAACGCTTTGAATGCTTCACAAGAAATTATCTTATACCTATGGGACAATTATATCCAATATTTCAAGGCAACAAAAGTTATATTCTTCGGTTTTGGTGAGGCATATTCTGGTATTGTTCATTTATTGGGCCATCGTGAAGTTCGTAATGTGGTAAAGGCTACAATCGCATACTTGGATAGAAAAACATTAAGACCAATAGTCCCATTGGTCGACGAAGCTATGACTGATTGGTTTTTCAAAAACTCCTTAATCTTCACGAGTAAAAACCATTCTTGCTGGGGTGTTGATGGTACAGAAACCAAAAAACCGAGAAAAAAATTTGGTCGTGTGTTGAAAGCTGATTGTGATGGAATGGATAATATCGTCGAAGAGAGATTTGAAGAAGGTACTGATTTTGTACTTGACTCCATTGAAGACTATGACGAGAGTAGTTCATAGTAACATACTACTCTATTAATATCACGCATATAGAAATAGTCGTTTATAAAATTCTACTAATACAAAAAAACCTACCGTTTAACCTCTACAAGCTACCGAGGTGAAATTCTAGAATGAATGCAGTATTGTGTACATAAGGGTCATCGCTTTTGGACGAATGATTTCCTTGTTCTATTCTATTTAAACGGCATTAGGGAATCTTTTATGGAAATCCCTCTCCAGGTCATCTATATCTGGAATTGATATCTCACTAGAAATACTTCCCCTTTTACTATGATTGCCCTTTGGTGTTGATCTTGAGTCATCGACTGCCAACGTTTTCAAATGAACAGGTTTTTTAGGTTTTGGGGGTGGTGCCGATTTTTTCACTGTTGCTGGGGAGGATGTAGTTGAAGTCGTGTTTGATGCCTTCCCTATACTCTTTGGAGTCTTTGTTACTGTACTTGGGGTTGTTTGAGCTGACAGGGGTGGTGTAGAAGGAGTGATTTTCCTCGTTGGAAGAACTGGTTTCTTCTTGTTAATCATTGGTGGTTTCTTGAATCCATCACTATCCAAGTTTGAATTCTGAGAGGAATTAGAATCATTCCCGTAACCCTGTGCTGTCTTGACGACTGGTGGATCGTTCTTTTTACTTAACAGTGCTTGAACACGTCTTTGGATAGAGTTGGAACGTGTCAGTTTCTTAGTATCTGGTGTTGATTCGTTGACTTTGGCAATCTCTTCCTCAATACTTTCGGATGATGATCTGAACTTGGTCGATGTTCCAGTATGCGAAGTGTAGATACCAGCAGATTCATGGATTGATGAGGTTCTCGAACCAGCACGACTTTGTGAACGACTTTGTGAGCGACTATGGGAACGACTTAGTTTACCTGTGAAATGTCCGATCAGACTACCCACTTTCTTTCCCCCTGTACTAATACGACGTAATGATTTCAAACTTTCACCTGTATGTTGAGTACTGTTCCAAGGTTTCCCAGAGTCTTGCTTATCAAGTGTCTTCAAGAAATCAACATTACTATTGATATGATGATGATCACCAGGTGACAATTCAACTGTATCTGTATGTGTTGATAACCCTGTAAGCATTTTCTTCAGCTCATCAGACTTTCCCTTTGTATATGGGTCTGTGATAGTTGTTTCCTGCATATCAGTTACCCTAGATTGGGAAGATGATGTAACGTACATACTCTGTGGTCTCTTGCCGTGGGAAGGTGGTGCCAGATTTTTCGGTGTTGCACTTGAGCTTCTAGTAAGTTGGTCATCCGTTTGAACAACACTGTCAACGTATTTTGGTTTCGCAGGAATCGGTGGAGGCATTGCTTGTGATTTGCCGTTACCACTGATCGAAAGATTGTACATCGATGTACTCATTTGTGTGACAGTGTCCTTTTGATTAAATGAGCCAGAATATCCACCATTATAAGATGACACTGGTCTTGGTGGTTTCATCGGTGGCTGAGGATTAGGGCTTGGACTCTTGGATTTTGAAAAGTTCACGTTTTGAGCAAGATCGGCGAATGGGTCTTTTGTAACTTGATTTGTACCCAATAAATCTGAGTTCAAGCTCTTTGTTGGTCTTAAATTGAGACCCGATGATGTAGGACGTGGTATTTGTTGTGTCAGGTTTGTTGCAGATGATGATAGCGGATGATTGGTCAGACCTGATCCTGCAAAATTTCCCTGTGCAGATCTTGGTAAATGACCTGGTGATTTTGACAAAATGAAATCTTCAGTTCTTCCTTGAGTTTGAGTATCTGGGAGTGGAATCTTGGTTGGTTGAGATTTGGGGGCAAAAGTTGTGGAAGAAGTTGTTGTTGTAACATTAGTCTTCTTAGTGTAGTCCTTTATAGGTACTGGTAGATGACGCATCTTACAAACTTCTTCTAAAGTTTGGTAGGCATTCGGACGACGACGTGGGTCCTCTCTAAGAAGCACAGAGATCAAATTCTTCAACCTATCAGAATACTGTGGATATCTTGGGAAACTGAACTGAGAGTGTAAAATTGCCAATTCGCCTTTCTCTTCAAAAGGCGTAGTATAGTAACATAGTTTGTAAAGGAAAATCCCCAATGCCCAGATATCTGATTTCTCATCAATTGGTAATCCTCTATAAAGGTCAATCATTTCTGGTGCTCTGTATTGAGCAGTAGTATTTCTCAAAACATCGTTTTGTAAAATGGCAAATTCATCAGCGTCTCTTGGAGGACGTAACACAGGAGAAGCAGATCCAAAATCACAAACTTTGTAATCGCCATTTTCGGAGATCAAGACATTTTCGATCTTGATATCTCTGTGAACTAAAGGTGGATCTAATGCATGCATGTTTGCAACACCTTCGGTGACTTCACCCATTATCTTCAAAACTTCATCTTCTTTCAATCTGTTTTGTAATCTGGTATTCATAAAGTCGATTAACCCACCATTAGCACAGAATTCCATCAACACGAAAACTTCATACCCAGTGCTAGACGGCATTCTCGCCGCATGAGAATCTATGTATGAGACGATGTGAGGGTTCCCCTTAACACGTCTCATTGAGTCCACTTCCGCTCTCAAGATGTTCAAGCTAACCTTATCTGGCACAGCAACTCTTTTCAAGCAAGCGATAGGTGAATTGTTGTAAGCAGGGCTGATTTCCACTTTATAGACGTGTGCAAACCCACCCTCAGAAATGTACTTGGAGATAATGGCGGTATGAGAGCCTACCGTTAGCACTGTTCCAGGCTTATAGGCATTTGGCGGTACCGTATGTGACATGTTATTTCAAAGCAAAAGGTATGGCAAAAGTGGTCAACAATTTGTTTATGAGACTGGAGTGAATGGAGAAAGTGTGTGTTAAATGAGAGAAGCCAGAGAGTAAATTGCAATTGACTAGCGCGCTTTGTATTTTACCTTGCTCTTGATGAAGGTCCACTCTGGGGTAAGGGGTTTCCAGCTGTCTCTTTGCTATGAGCTTGTGCTTGTGGTTTCCAGGTGTATAAGCCCTGTTTTACTCCATAGTTCCAAGATCACTCTGTTAAAGGTGATCTGTTTATTACGAGATATTACAAAATCTGGGCGGGAAAATGTGGTGTCCGGGTGTTCCAGACCAGAATTCCATACATATGGTCAATTTCTATTCTATAAATTCACAATAAAACACGTATTCTATCTAGTATGGTTTGAATCTGTGTTCTTTCTTTGACTTCTTGTCCTTCTTGTCCTTCTTGTCCTTTTTATCCTTCTTATCTTTCTTGTCTTTCTTTTCCTTTTTCTCCTTCTTTTCCTTCTTTTCTTTCTTTTCCTTCTTATCTTTCTTCTCCTTCTTCTCTTCTGTTTCTTCAGCTTCTTCTGCAGAGTCCTTCACATCATCCATATCAACATCTTGTTCCTGTGGTTGTGGTTGTCCAACTTGGAAGAAGTTTTCCGGTGCGTTCAGCTCTACATCCGATTTCCAAATTCTCAAATTCCCATCTTCACCACCAGTGTAGATCAAGTTACTTTGAGGTGGACAGTAAACAGTTCTAATAACTTCTTCACCATGTGCACCATTCAAGTTTATAGGTGTTTCCAAATTGATCTTTTCATCGATAAAAGGATACAATTTGGCAAATGATTTACTATTCGAGCCAACAGCAACAAATCCTGGATACACATCAACAACATATTCACAATCCCATGGTTCTCTAACATCACCAAACTCAACAGGCTTAGGTTCATGGGATTCATCACTTTTGTCATTCAACTCATGTATAGCAAAAGTTTCCATGTGAGATAATGTGTAAATTCTCTTTGGAGATAACCAACCAGCACTATGGATTGAGCTGAAATTGATCACCTGGTGTAACGCATCATCTTCATCTTCAATGTTCAAATCATAGATGTTGACATAATTATCAGTAGATCCACTCAAAAGCATTGAATCATCCGTTGGATGGAACTTGATCTCTGTAATATCATCATGATGAGAATCGACAAATGACCTCACGATGTGCTTTGTTCTGAAATCCCAGATGTGTAATTCTGAATCGGCTTGTTTCAATTCAGTACCACCTGCAATGAAATTATTCTTAAAATCCAAAGATAGGAATGGGATCTGTCTCTGGTTTGTCAAATGAGCAATTGGATCAGAGGAACTATTTCTTAAATCAAAGATCTTGATACCATCTTCAGATGCGGTACCGATTAAGTTCTCCCCATCAACGGATCTAGTACAGTTTATTGACCCTTGGTGCGCCTTGATTGTTCTGATTGGTGCAAAATTACGATCTTGATCTCTGTCCAGTGGGTATAATTTCAAAGACCCATCACTTAAAGAGCTTACCAACCCATGATTTTTTAGATGGTTCAAGCTGAGGACCCAGTTATCACCGGAATTATGACTTGCTATCAATGTTGCAACAGACATGGTAGAGACTTGTATAATCAAGCTATCTATTTACACTAAACAAAATACAATTTATAAGTCAAAACTCTATATTATATATATTTTTTACATGCAAAACAAATTCGCGACATCTCTACTTTTTGGTAAGAACACATGCCATCTTACTCCCCGCGGCGGGCCGCGGAATGTGTGAAATACGCACATATTAATGCAACTCTGTATTGTCAATCTTTAACTAGTATATAAGAAAATGAATGCGATATAAATACTATAATACACAACTATTAAAATGAGAGAACACGTACCAACTCAAATATTCCAGTAGCAATATCAGCTACCTCAATGCAAAACGAAAGACACAATGACACCAAATTGTCAACCCTAAAAACAAAACGAAAGTGCACCCCAACTTAAATCTCATAACATATGCAGGTGAGAAAAAAAAAAAAAAACTATAAAACGGACAAAGACAAAACTTTGCAAATCGTAACGTCGTAACTCGTAATCGATCTGTCCAAAATTTGATGTTTAATCACATAATTGATTCAACTTGAGATCTCCAGTTGATTGTATTGACAAAAGCGCTGTAGCTCCAAGTCAAATTTTCAGCACCTTGCATGAACCCATTGTACTTATTGAATTGTTCACTCATGTAACCGTCATTCTGATCAATATGGTTTTGCACAATGGACACAAATGAGTCTGCAAACTTGAAGAAATTATTCATGGTTTCATTGTAAGCTGATGAGTGAAAAGGGATTCTAACGACTTCATGTCCGTGATTACCATATTCATTGTTGACCTTGAGAATATGGTTCTTAAAGAAGAGTTGATTCGATTCATCAATAATCAAATCTGATCTCAAATTGTTAAGTTTAAAAATGAATTTGTAAATCAACTCACTGATGGATAACGTTGTCAAGAACCAAGGATTCCCCTCGGTGTTTTTATTTTCCACATCATCAAACTCATACCCATTATAAATATCTTCTGGATAACGACCAATGGCAAAACCAAGATTCAGGTTTAGGTATTCACGATTGATTGGATACAAGTACTTCATGGATTCAATCATCTTGGCCATGGTGTTCAACATAGCTCCATCATCCACGTCAAATGGAACACCATAGTCAATGTCTCTTGGTTCTACCTCGTCATGTGTGATTGCAGATGCAATAAAGATTGCAGCGTCTAACCCTGAACGTTTGTATAGAATTTCTGGAGTTTCCACAATATGGTTCAAGTTTGGGTTTATGAAACCAGAATCATTGTAAATGAAGTCCACAATAGAATGATAAGTTTTCTGTAAACTTGAGCGAAATTTGGAGTTTTCAGGTTCATAAATTGATTGATATAACAAACCAACTTTGATAGCTTTCAACTGTGTCATAGAGGTGAAGAAATGAAAGGAGTAAATTTCTTCCCAAAGATCAAAGTGTTTCAAGTTCCAATTGTCTATAATGAATTGTAAATCCAATTTCATAACATCGGTATACAACTTTTGAGCTTCAGCGTTGTCCAATTGCAATTTTCTGATGATTTTATCAAATGCAATAATTCTTAAACCTGGACCATCGTTTTGTGGCCTACCCCAAATTTCGTTGAAAGCTGTAGAGTCAACTTGAAATTTTGGTTCACCAAGACTTCTAAAAGGGTTTCTTGGATTACCTGAGGTATCATTGAATTTACCACTCCAATTATCAACCCTTTGTAGCTTGTAATTGTTATCAACGTACTGGTTGATGAGCCAAGTGACATGAGTCTTATTCAAATTTGGATTGTCCAATTGTGATACAACTGTATTCATCGTGATGGATCCATCTCTGATCCATTGATAATAGTAGTCTGGATGAGATCTTGAAGTGGAAGCGATGATAGCACCGTTATCCAAGACGTTCGACAAAATCTTGTTGATTGCAAAATTGGATTGCTTTTCAGTCCATTTGTTGAATGAGTCTATAGGCTCATCATATGGATGGATCGGTAATAACTTAATGTCTGATTGGAAGTTGAAATTGTCGATAACGAGTTCAGTGGAAGAAATGAAACCCGGATGCTGCTTTGTAACCAAAAGAGCCGAGTGGTCATAAATCAAGTAAACCAACGATAAGAGAGGTAATGATAGCCAGTGAATCATGGTTGATGAGATGAGATGAGATGAGCTGAGCTTTGAATAAGATTATGCTTTGTAAATCGGAAACTTTCTTGCAATAATCTGGGGTATTGAGATATGGGACATAAATATTGTAATCAGCAAATCTGAGTGTAGATAAATGAGAAAAGGAAGCTAGAAAGTGATGAGTAGCAGTAGATGACTTGTATAATGGATAGCAATAATATGTGTTCTAAAATAGCAAAGTAATAATGATATCTGGATAGTTGTTGTGATTGCACTTAGGTAAAGACGATGATGATGATGATAAATAGCGACGAAAAAATGCCACAAAGATGACTTTGCGCCAAACTGACTCTTGAAACTTCCCGTTTTTGGAAGTAAAGGTCACGAATGGTGATGTAGTTTCGCCACTATATCCATATTTGGAAAGCGGTCAGTGATGTCACTATTGTGGCTAGTGATGTCACAGGCGTTATCAGCCTATGATTACCGTAATAGGAAATAACGGCGCAAATCCATTAGTCATTTAGCGCAAAGCTTCCCAACAATCTCAAACAATCAACGGCGGGATCGCTCTCTGCCTACGCTCTGCCTGGCTCTGGCGGCCCGTTCCAAGCGTATTCCCACCGGGAGCCGCGGACCGCTCCGCCTAGAAGGCCCACCAGGGTTGTGGCTTTTTCTGCCTAGACATTTTTTGACTCGCCAAACAGAAACGAAATTGACAATCAACAATTTTTTTTTCCAGATAAACGTTTTCTTGATGCAAAATTAATGATGTCAATAAAGGCTTGTAGGAGGAACTTCCAGCACAAGACTTCCCAGCTGTGTATAAATACAATAAAGGATCCTTTACATATTTGATTCCTCATCTCTGATACTGTTCTTGTAATGCTAAGGTCACTTCTCAGAACAAGACTCAAACCACTAATACCCTCATATCATAATATAATGTTGAAGCAACAATCCTCTCCATTGTCCTCATCCGTCTCTTTGGCACAACAAAACCACCACCATCATCACCATCACCATGATCACGACCATGACCATGAAGAATCTCCATTCACACTTAACAAACAGTCCACTTTGAGAGATTACTTGTACAACAACAAGCTATGGGCTGAAAAAATGAATGACTTGAAACCTGGCTTGTTTGAATCCAACGGGAAAGGTCAAGCTCCACATACCTTGTGGATTGGTTGTTCTGACTCCAGATATAACGAAAATGTGCTAAACGTTTCACCAGGTGAAATCTTCACTTTCAAGAATATTGCCAACATGCTTACCGTTGACGATTTAACCACTGTTTCCACTTTAGAGTTTAGCATAAACGTGCTCAAAGTTAAAAAAGTTATAATATGTGGTCACACCGATTGTGGTGGTATTTGGAACTCTTTGTCATACAACGATTTGGGTGCATCCAACGCACACTTGCAAAAATACTTGAAACAAATTGATGATTTAAGAGACGCCAAGTTGAAAGAATTGGAACCAATCAAAGACATGCACTTGAAAGCTAAGAGACTGGCCGAGTTCAACGTTTTAAAACAATTGGAAGTCTTGAGACAACAGACACCAGTTATCAACGCCTTGGCTAGAGGTGAATTGGAAATTTGGGGTTTGATTTACAACGTTGACAGTGGTTATTTGGAAGTTATTGAAAGTTAGACAAAAGGGCGCACAAGATTATATTTATAGAAGATTAGAAGGACTAGAAGAACATCAGCTTTACTGTATATTAGAGAAAGGGATTCATTGATTGGATTTCAACAAGATTGATTATGTATATATTGCAAGAATACAAATAGATACCGGGCATAGGAATTGGAGAAATTGTAGCGTCCTCCAGGAATCGAATCGGTAAAATCAGTCCCACAGAAATCTAAAAGTATGATGTAATTCTAGAAGAAAATCGTTATCTTATCGAGAAATGACAGAAATTTACAAACCCTTAACGCCACCACAAGACATATATTTAATCCCTAGAGAGCCCACACACTGGTATCAGAAGGAGTTATCTAGTATACGATATATCTTTCAGTTCAGGATGGCAATGTCACGAACTAATCTCGAAAATCTGATGCTGTTGAACTCAGTAAAAGTCAACTATCCTATTCATGAGTATCCTCAAGATCTAATAAAAGATATTCCTCAAGAGCAATTTGAACTGATGAAGCCAATATTGGATTCACCTAATAGTATGATTACCAAGAGGAAATACTCTACAAATGTTGATGAGAGAAATTATTTAACAGTTTATGAATACAAGTTGAATGACAATTGGATCATTTGGGATTATTCAAACGGTTATGTCTTCTTCACAGGGCTTTGGAAATCATGTGGTAATAATAAAACAGATGTTGTTAAACTTGTCGAAAATTTCCCAAGTCTTTCACCAAATTTGGTTAAAAGGGTGCGTGGAGGGTTTTTGAAAATTCAGGGGACATGGTTACCATACCAAATTGTTAAAGATTTGGCAAAGAATTTCTGCTTCAACATTAGACATTGTCTTGTTCCATTGTTTGGCATTGAGTTCATTGATCAATGTTTGAAACCGGATGATGTAAATTTTGGGAAATTGATTGATACTTCTGCCCCACAACGTATCAAGAGAAGAAGATCCACAGTGACAACGACAAGCACTGGTGTTACAGGTGGAACAAGCGCTATACACGTAGTAACGTCTTCAGGGCGTCATTTCAAGAAGAGATCCAAATCGGATACTTTTTCGAATCGTCCTTCATTATCACACATTTTGGAAATTCAAGAATTATTAACAGCTTCGAAATCTCTTCATCAGTTAGCATCGCCTAGCGATGATACCAAAGACAAGAACTTCCAATATGCCGGTTTGTTATGGCATTGGGATAACGATAATCAATTATCCATTATTGATCATAATAATAATGATGGACCATTTGAAGAGATTCCTAAACAATTTGATGGATTAGAGGTTTTCAATGCTGCACAGCAATTGATGAATTTGAATGGACAACCTCAGAAGAGTGATACTACTGGATTAGTAGTTGTTCAAAGGGATAGAAAAATGGATATTGGTGGACTGTTGAGTTGAATATCGTGGGTTTCGGCTTTTGATTTTGGAGACTAGAGAGAGAAAGCACTCGGCAGAAGTGCATATATGCTACCAAGAGCAATAATTGGAGATATATTATATGGCATTTCGGCATGTCACACCAATGTTGTTATCACTTATATGGAGAGGCGTTTGGCTTTTATTTTACTATATGATTTTGGTTTTGGAGGATTTTTTGGATGGTTGGCTTTTAGTTTGGTTTTACACGTTATTTTTTACATTTTACACATTGGCTTATGAATACACACATGGTGTTGAATATCTGGATACATATATGAAGGCTTATATTGATATACTTTGGTTATAGTTGGTTATAATATTACAATTTTGAATACATGGTTAAGTTTGGCGTATTATGTAAGCGATGGCTTAAACGTGAAAAAATTCCTACGATTTTATAGCTACGAAATGCATAATAGTATAAGGTCAAATAGGAACAAGTTCAGCCATGAGTGGGATCAAGAAGTATGTCATTCTGCTGTCTCTCTCTGAGGAGTGTTGCTAACCTAGGTCACTACAGAGTTTCGAGAAATGATTTGTACAATTCCGATGAGGAAATTGTATCTGATAACGATGCACCAATCTTGCCAAATATTGAATTCGAAATAATAGAGAACACACAGGACCAAGATGAGCAAGAAGAAAATCAAGAGGAAGAAGATGCTTTTGACTTCCCACTTTTCTCCATGGGTGGTGGTTCCAGTACAACTGTTGATACTACAAATGATAATAAGCAAGACGAGGAAGAAGAGCGTGGTAGAAGTGAAACAAAGACAAATGTGATGAGAGTGACGCTGAGATCACCTTCACCAGAGATATTGAACCAAGAGAGACCCAAATCATACTACTTTGTAGAGTATACGCAGGCTGAACTCGACCAGTTCCAACAATCTGCCATTTCTTACGATGACATTTACAAATACAACAAGATACCAACCATCTCTATGGGTAGAATCATAGATCTAGATCAACATAATGCCAAGGTAGAACATGAACTCAGAAAGCTCAAGCCATCGAGACCTGGTAAAAAGAAGAGACTGGCTAAGATCCAAGGAAAGCACACTCAAGAGGCACACAAAAAGATCCAAAAGGAGATCGAGGCGAAGAAACACGCCAAACTAATGAAGAAGATCCACCACAAGAGAGGTGGTAAGAAGAACAAGAAGAAGGCAGCACCACCACCAGCACAAAAGGCCAAACCAAAGTATAGAACAGAGTGATAAATAAATAGTAGTAAAGCCTTTCGCGAATGCGTTCTACATTCAAGATTTCCAAAGCACGTTAAACTGAACAGCGTAGATCAACAACAGCATTGGAACCGATTGAAGAACATCCCAACAGGGCGGCTGGTGTAGCAAGCATGGACTTCATAGATTACGATACGTTCCGGGACGACTCAGCGAGAGACAATGCGGGTGGCACACTGCCAGAACCAGCGCCACCATTGATCTTGCCGTTGAACTCGAATATCACCAACAAGTTCAAGAGACTATCGCTTCTCAACAGAGGTGATAATAGTGATAATCAGGCTCAGGAAACGGATGCTGCTGATGAACATGAAGATGCTGGAGCTACAACAAGTAAAACCGCTGAGAAGTATGCTAAGGTCTCGATCGATTTCTTGAAAACTCACGATGTGACAGGTAAATATCAACAGGACCAACTTATCTCTGAGTTCCCAAACTCGGGCAATGGCGGTGGTGATGCATTAAATAGCCACTTTGCCAATAAGGCAAGCTCAAAATCAGGTAGTAGCTCTGTGAAAACAAGCTCAATTCTAAGTACAAGGCTTTCCAGGGTACTAAACACCTATGACAATAATGACCCAAAACTACGTGAAGCGCTAGGCCTGTTACAACATAAGAATGTTATGGAATTCAATCAATTGGTGCGCTCAGACCTTTTGGGATCCATTGAGAGAAGAAATTTCAGAAGTGAAATTGAAAATGATTTGTTGAAACAACACTCTGCTGTGTTGAAAGAGTTCCAGCCTATAGTGACACGACTAGAGGTGATTGGTGATAAAGTGAAGCAGTTGAACAAGGCATCTGCTAGCTTTAATGATTTCGATAAACTTGATCCTAAATTAATCAATGAGATTGAATCGTTGTCGAAGCAAAGCGAGTTGTTGAAATTGAAAAAAGGTTTACTATTGAATTTCAAAGAGTCATTCACGTTGAATCAATACGAAGAACACGTCTTAACAAATGAAGACATATCAATGGAGTTCTTTGAAATATTGGCCAAATGTAAGAAAGTCCATGAGAATTGTTCAATCTTGTTGACTTTGGAAAATCAAAACTTGGGTTTAACAATTATGCGCAAGATGGACAAGTTTTTATCTTTAGCATATCAAAGATTATCATTCTACTTGGAGAATAAACTGTTGAAGAATTTGTCAGATGAATCTACAAGTGTAACATCA
Source organism: Hansenula queroliae (assembly GCA_030674255.1). Taxonomy (NCBI): domain Eukaryota; kingdom Fungi; phylum Ascomycota; class Saccharomycetes; order Phaffomycetales; family Wickerhamomycetaceae; genus Hansenula; species Hansenula queroliae. The sequence goes on along the minus strand of JAJLXP010000158.1, from coordinate 3,854 downwards.
GGCTCATCGTCATTGGAATCAAAAATTTTGAAAAAATCACTACATTACCTTTCAGATAACATTGAGATTTATAACGAGATTATCAATAAGTTGGTTCACTCAAGATCGAAAATTATTGTGGACAAGTTTCTGTTTCAATTGAACAATGCGGACTCCTCGGAATCAAACGGTTATAGACCAATTGTCTTGTCTGCTCATGATCCACAAAGATACATTGGTGATATTTTGGCATATGTACACTCTGTTGTTGTTAACGAAGTGGAGTTCATACAGAATCTTTTCCAAATAGAGGACACAGCATATATCATTCCTTCAACAAAGACAGATGAAGAATTCTTGGTGAATGACACTTTGGTCAAGATTATTAACTCCCTAGCAAGACCTTTGAAAATAAGAATCGAACAAATTATTAGATCAGAGAAAACCTTCGATAAAATGGGCAGTTTTTTCAATTTATTGGATTTGTTCGAAATGATGTATGATAAAATTTTGCCCAAATCAATTGTGCGCTCTCAAGTGGAAATTCTTACAAGTCTTGATACCTTGAAATCTCTGATAGTGGAAAAATTATTCAGTTTGATCAAGGAGAAGTTATCACTTTTTGACCAAGAATTGATAAATGAAACCAATGGCAATAGTTCATCTTCTGATAATTTACTGCTACCACCGGACTGGTTGAGAACGTATCTATCAGATGTTTTGGTCTTGTTTCAAGATGCCGGTTTCAATTCGGATGATAAGCATATCTTCCAACTAAACGAAGAAGTGTTCTCCAGTTTAACTGAACTGATCATCGACTCACCTATTGAAAAATTATCCAAATACAAAACCATCGTTAAAGATATTCGAGAGTTCAAGATTTTTCAGATCAACTCCCTTGACTTGATTCAATCAAAGATTATAACAATCCCACAGTTAACAGAGAAGTTTGAATCGATTACTGATAAAATTACTACTTTGACTCAAGAATTGAGACAATCCCAATATGAACTATTACTGAAAGATTCGAGTCTATCAATCCATCAACAGCTGATAACATTGTTATTCCCTATAGACCAAATCGAATCAGATGATGATTATGCCATGTATCAATCATTGATCGAGAACAAGTTATTTGATAGACCGAAATTACAAGAAATTGAACTCAAATTACATGAGTTTTTACCGATTGCATTGATAGAGATTCAACAATCGTTGTTCAAGATATCATCACCTATCATTGCCAATGAAATCATAACTTCAAGTTCATTGAAATTCATCAACTTGTACAAAGTCTTCCACAGAATTCTTGAAGAATTATATCCAGATGAACAACTTTTGGAATGGAACACCATGCAAGTGGCTACTTTGCTTGGTGTGGAGCAAGCTTATAAGGACCTTGTATAAAACCGGTTAGATTATGCGAAAATGTACAAACTCCACTACATCCATCCAAATCGTAATCTTATGGTCAAATTTCATATTCACTCTATACAGTAACTTTTGAATGATCAGGCACTTTCCCACGACCATACCCATCTTTCCCATAGTAATCCATTGGATAATATTTTTCATTCCACATACGATCCTCACCCATCATAACATTGGCCTCATAAGGTGTCAATAATGGTTTGTTGAACGCATAACCCCAATCAATTGATAATCTAGGACATGCAATTTGAATGAAGGCATCTATATCGTCAAACATTGATAATTTTTGTGGGAAGATTTCGGAAAGAATGATTTTAACCACCGTTATACCACGTTCTTTCAGTTTAGTTTCGATGTTATTTAAAGTGCTAACATTCCCCTGTCTACCTAATGCACCCAAGATCAACCCGATTTTCTTTGCGTTTCTTGCACTTGTTATGGCGTCTTCTCTGACTTTAATCATTTGCTTTTGGTCATAGTATTCTCTAGTGAATTTTCTTGAGTATGGATCGTATCTATAAGCTGGGATTTCTGGATTATGGATCATTGCACTTTCCAAATGGAATCTACCATCACCAACGTAGATCATAGCGTCAATTTCCTCCTTATCAAGTCTTTGAGATGTACATCCAAGCACTTCACCTTTGGACAATGGCATTATCTGTGGTGGGATTGTGTATATTGGTGTTTCTTCATCATTTGCCAACTTATCTTTAATTGAATGGATTGTTGGATTAAATTGGATGGTACCAAATGTGGCAATCTTTGATCCTTTGGCAAAGTTTCTTTGTATGGTTTTAATCAGATGAGTTTCATCAATGTTGATAGTGACGAAAATGTAAAGAACTTTTATCAGCGTTATGTCTATTGGAACAAGACATGAATGTGCGTAATGAACAATAAAATCACAGTTCAACGATCTTGCGGTAAAGTCATCTATACAACAAGCACCATATGAAACATCACCCATGACAATAGTTTCGACAGAGCAAAATTGTTCCAAAATATCAGAAATGATCAAAGAATAGATCAACAGACCTTCAGGCATTTGCAAGGCGACTCTTTTAGCATTTTGTTTCTTGATGTTCCATACGGTTTTATGGATCTCAAAGTTGTAATTCGATGGCAAAAGTTTGATGGCCTCATTCAACTCTTTATCCTCCAGTATTTCTTGTGGGATCTGTATCATTGCTCTACCCACGGAGCCTCTAACTCTAGAGGATTTGACCAGTGTACCATCTGCATTAGCACCTCCTGGGGTTCCCTTTTTCCCAACAAATCTTTTTCTAGGGACCCTTTTAACTTCTTTGACTTCTAGCTCGGTTGCTGTATCAGTAGGTTGGATTTGAATCTCCACTTCACTCATTCTTATAAGCCGCTCTCTGTCTAATGCTCTGCTTGAAGTCTAAGCTCGTCATCGTCAGACATCTATCTACTAGATGCACACAGTAAAAATATTTTTCTAGATTATGTAATCTTATCGTAAGCCCAAACGGGAAAGGTTCGATGCCCGGACGATGGACATTTATGTACGTTGAGCGTTTTACCACATTTCCAAGCTAATAACTCTTTATTTTAACTGAGTTTCAGCCTCCATGGCTTTATGCGTTTATTCTAGACTATATCACTTGATTTAAGGTGCATTCAAGAAAAAAAAAACAATTAAGAATTCGGCCGGGGATCAACGCATTTTAGGTACATGACAAAAAGGTTGTAATTAAAATTTTCAAAATTTTAATTTTTTTTCCAAAATATTCGCATATCTCTTCACCGATATATTTACGATGCTATTATCAATACTGAGACGCCATTAACTCCACAAGCACAGAGCTCCGCGACTGCTACATACATTATTCCCCTTTATAGTAATTAATTTACTATTGTTGAGCTGGTGGTTTTTTTTTTAATTTTAATGTTTTTTTTTTTTTTTTTAAAATTAAGGGTGTATATTACTATATCTAAGCTAATTCGTGTCCTGGGCCATTGGCCACTTCTGGCCCCCAACCTTTGGGCGGCCCTCTGTATCCTCGCTCCCACCTTCTGTGGTCCCTAGGTCTTATCACTTCAGACCCCTTTCGGGGCTTTCATTTGCGGACTAGAGTTATATGGTCTATTCTGAACAACTCTGGTGGCTTATCCTGCTGACTAATCCTCCCAACCTATAGCATTTTTGTTTTTCATAACTTTCGGTTGCGGCCATATCTAGCAGAAAGCACCGTTTCCCGTCCGATCAACTGTAGTTAAGCTGCTAAGAGCCTGACCGAGTAGTGTAGTGGGAGACCATATGCGAAACTCAGGTGCTGCAATCTATTCTTTTTTTTTATCTGAAATAGTGCTCGCCTAAAGAAAGTTTATAAAAACGTGGTTTAAGTGGGAATTTTTTTTTTTTTTTTTCAGAGGTAAAGTGGCTTTTATTTCTATACAGATAGTTTATATATATATAT
>JAJLXP010000157.1:0-22030 GCA_030674255.1 Hansenula queroliae | reverse complement strand
CCAAGAGGCTCATATTGCCGTTCAAAGTTGTGCTGGTGTTGTTTTAAGCTGTTGGTAAGGTCAAAATGCAAGACCTATGCATCAATTATATGAAAATGACTCTTCAAATTATCAACGATGGTATTCACATGGCCAAAACTTTTCAAAATTTGCAGTGCCGAATGGAGTTACGTAATCACGAACGACCTGGAAAATTAGACATAAAAAATCAAGAAACAGGTCCCTTGGCCAAGTCGGTTACGGCGCCGTGCTAATAATAGGCATAGACCATGCCCAATTTTGCAACGCGGAGATCAGCAGTTCGATCCTGCTAGGGACCATTATTTTTTGAACTTTCATCAATCAAGATGATTCGAACTTTGGACATTCTTTTTTTTCCCAATTTGGTTTTAGTGAATCAGATCTACAAAGTGAGATGTCGATTTGAAGGCACTAAGGCACAAATATAAAAACTACGCCTCAAAAGCTTATGTACAGCTGTCAAACTCTCATTGAATGACAGACTAATCACTCAAATGCTATTCATATGAAGTCGTCTCATAAATAGGTACTATGTGAATTATAGAGTGTGTTATATGGATACATAGTCATCAAATATTGAATATATTGCAGGTCAATTGTATGCCAATACAGGTCCCAATTTACAAAAGTTTCAGTAAGATCTATACCTGCCCATCTTTACCATATATAGAATCTAAGTCATGGAAATACTTATAGAGTATATCTCAAATTTAGCCATCAAAATTTCTCTTAACGTCAAAATCAATGGAGCTAGACCCATGTGTTAAACTTACTCGATCTCATTTGTTACATCTACATGTAACCAATCAATTGACCGGTCGTAGCTAAATATATGTAAACCCTATATTCACATGGATGATAAAATATCTCTCCATCTCAAAGCTCCATGCATATTTATATACTCATACAAGCAAAAAACACTTATATATACCTCATAGATCTCTGACATTTCAAATTCTGATCTGAATTTTCATTACATAATCACATCTTACACTCCGAAATCCGAAATCCGAAACTATCACTCAAACAACAACCCTCTTCTCAAACAACAACCAAAAAAAACCTTGTAGATCATCAAAATCCCAGCAATTTCCCTCCCCTCAAAGACATTTACCTTGTTAGCACCACGCCTTAACCAACTGGGCCAAGGGACCTGTTTCCTTGTTGTTTTGTCACTTCCATGCCGGAAAACTGGGAATGATTAGGCCTAATTGGGAGTCCTTGAAGTCTAAAGAATCTGTAGGCCATGTTAGTATCACCATGTGGAAGCCCGTGTTCTTTTAGATACCCTAAGACTGATGAACAACATGAAAAGGATTGTAGACAAGTTCCGACGATGTTTCTAGTAACTATACTCACCACATGATCACTTGTTGAATGTCTTTCGAAGGCAGGGAGTCTGATGGCCATTGGTTGAATGTGGAGCCGGTTATGGCTTGATGAAAGCATTATATGTCAGTGAGCACAGGGATACATTTGGGGTTCAACATAGTTATCAACATAAGCAACAACGACAACCTGGTTGTGGATCTTGTGATTGGAACTGGAGATGATAACACCTTCCGGTACGATGGTACTGGCAGTGGTAGTGGTAGTGGTGGTGGTAGTGAAGTAGCGACCATCCTTCTTAAAGATTATACTTACCCCTTATACGTGATAGTTAGCTAAGAGAGTCTCTTCTGTATGAAAGAACAGTCGAACCTGCAACATCCTCAAAGGGTAGGCAGCCTAAAAAGTTACTGGCCCAGTATGATTCGAAGTCTGTTGTGTGTTGTGTAGAGATATGAGTCTCCATGGTAGTGTTGTCAAAGTGAGTGGTTGAAGGAATAAATTTTCCAACCCCCTTAATTTCATGATTTTTGGAACTTTATGGAGCAATGTGGGTAATGTGCCCAATTAGGAAATTATCTGAAGTTTATTTGTTTCTTTTAGCCGCGGTGGATCCGATCTTACCGCGGCAACTGCGGCGCTTAGCGCTGGCCTGCAACCATTGTTTATCATCATCTGAAGTATCAAATGTCACAAATCTACCAGCGCTAATGATACTACTGCAATGTACACGACATAGATGGCTCCCAACCTATTTTCTCTTCCGAGAGAAACACTTAACATTATTGCCCTGCACTCAAGGACCGAAGATGTTGTCCAATGGCGCGCTTTGAACAAGCAGATAAAGAACCATGTTGATTCGTTACCATACTGGAAAAATGTGGTTAAACAGGATTGGTTGAAATGCTATGATCCGCCAAAATCTGATATATCCAACTATAACGAATACTTCTTCTACAGGGCTCGCATTGACTATGAGGTGAAACAAACGTTGAAAGCAATTGTTGAGTCCGATGACGCTGATTTTATTGCAAATGCCTGCTGGGATATCGTATCAAAGCAGCACTTGGTAACGCCAGTTTTGTGGAAACTTGCAAACATCAAAGGCCCTGAGTACGTATCATTCAGATATTTCAGCCGCGCATTATTGATGTCCATCAGACGTGGTACGGTCTATAGAGTGTTGGACTCTATTATTGATAACAGAGAGGAAGGCACATCCATACCAGGCTCATTCGATAACTTGGAGGAGTTTTATTTCCTACTCAGTCATTCTGATCCAGCATTTGACCGCTTGCTACCTCTTAGGAACTTGAAGTTGGGTATCATCATGTATGTGCTAAATCAGAGAGGTGATGCTTTTCTGAAGTTGTCCAATGGTGAAAAGGTCAGGGCAATATTTATTGCAGTGGAACAAGCTATCCACCACAGTCACCACCGTATACAAGTGAATACGTTTTACGAAGACCACTCCATATTAAGACTCTATGCTGGTGAAACAAATGGCTTACCATCAATGATATTTGGTATCGTTGAAAAAATTGCCCAAATGTATGGTATAAAAGTGAAGATCAAAATGAATGAGCTTGCTCAGTCCGCTCGCTTCTCACAGATGATATTAGAGGTTTTTGAGGATACTAAGCAGCCTGTGTATGTCTACAGAGGTCTTCGGAACCCAGATCCTGATGCTACAATTGCCGATTACACTTATTACTGTGATACAGGGCCACAATTATTTGCGAAATTCAGACGACTAAAATCCTCAACTGCTTTTGCACTATCTCAAATCTTATCAGACCTCGACTTGTTTACGCACTGTATGCTAGCCTTCACCAGTTTTGGAGTTAGTCGTGGTTCTGCTGTTAGTTACTTTCAAATGGTCGGTGAACCAATCTCTGAAGTTTTCCCATGCAGTCATGAACCTCTACCTGAATCGTCAATGCGGTCATTTTTGGATTATTTGGGACTTATTTGTAATGGTTTCAGGCATTTCTCTTCCCATCATAAAGGTCGTCATAGGAAACTATTAATCAAAAAGTTCTTTGAGCATGGATTCCCCTTGGCTTTAGCAAGGAAATTCCCATGGGATATTGTGCTTATTAAGAATCAAAGACTATTTATTGACTTAAGCTTGACTGAGTTCAAGCAACATATCGTTGAAGAGTTCTTCGATTTTAAGGAAAGATTTAAATTAAGGTACAAAATCCCAGACGATTTAGCTAAGGGAATCAGCAACACCATTGTACCAGGAAAAATCATATTTGAAAAAGGTGTGGAACCTTTGTCAGGATTTGGTGTTGTGTTAGGCTATGGGTTTGGGTTGGATAAAAGACCAAATCTTATTTACCGTGTCCTTGATAACGGAATGCACTGTTATGGTAAAGGTGCCCCAATTGTTCTCAAAAAGGTCACACCACCAGACCTTTTGCAGAATTATCACGACAGAGAACTTGGATTGTTCTTCAAGTCTTATAATGTCCAAAAAGTCAGCTTTGAACCCTCTCCCTTCTTGTTGAAGACTGCAAGAATGGATCGCATAGCGGATGACTTTACACCAGTACCAATATCTGCATCTCTTCCCCCATTTGATTTGTTCGATCTTGAGAGTGAATATACAGATCACTACCATGGTATGCAAGGGCCAGGATACGAATGCTATCTCGATCTAGTCGCATTTCGTACTGAGGAGGAGACGAACTTGGACCAAGCCGAAACTCGATTGCCCTTTAATCCAACTGAAACTTTCATTCACATACAGGCAGCTATTGGCATTGAAGCTGATAGACCAGGGGTAGGTCTCCAATATATTCGTGAGCATTTGGATCCTGAGGTTATCAGAAGGATCCGTCGCCATGAATTATTCAACCCAAGCTTCATCAGAATTTTCCCGAGGGTGGAAGACAATAACATTGGTGGCCCTCTTAGTGAAACGATACAGCAACAGAATGCATGGGACGAAGCCATTCGCTCAACATTTTCCAATTTTGATGCTTTCAATGAGAGGTTTGAGCAAGAAATGGGTCGAACTGTCTACTCGAGACCTTCTAATAATGACCAATCTAGAAGACCATCAAACAACGATCATTCAATAACACCATCTAATAATGACCAAACAGCAACCAGTTCTAACAATCAACCACCTACACCAGGTGTATACAACAATACGAATGCACCGGATAGGGCAACTAACTCAAGTGGGACTTCCAATTATCTCCTTGGTATGGGGCGTCGTCAGCTGCGAGGCAATCTTGAAGGAAGCGCATTTGAAGGCCATTTATCCCTTCAAAGTGATATGTGGAGCGTGGACTGATTAATAGGTCTACTCTAGATTTAAACTATCGGAAATAGATGTTGAATAAGGCTTTTTGGTAAACGATTTTAACTCTTGTATTCCTTTGAGGACCAGTATAGCAGGTACAAAATATAGCTCACCCAAGACCATACAATCCTACTTTAGCGAAAGGAATTAGACGACAGTTGTTATAATTAGAATTTAAGATATAAACGTTTTTTTTTAACAACTAAAAAGGTTAACGGTATAGAATAGAGTGTCCAGCAAAAGGTAAGAGTAGAGTGTCCAGCAAGTAAGTTGAATGTCCTAATATATTGATATGAATTTGGGTGCTGTTTGCAAGATTGGGCAAAGTTGGAAAAGTGATAGTGTCTTTTTTTGAATATGTCCCCTATAAGTGATAAAAAATAGTGTGTATAATGAACAAGGTGCACATGTGTTTGTGCTCCTAGTAAGTTTTGTATTATTCGAGGTGAAAGAATCAGTATTGTTTAGTGTTGGAAATGATCAACTTGAATGGTTTGCGCCCTTCCAGTATTTTGTGCTGTGAAGCTTTGAGGAATGAAAGACTGAACATTTCTGATGTTGCTGCTTTTGTAACCATGATCCATAGCACCTCCAGCAGACATAGTACCATTGTTTTTGATATATCTATTCTGATTATTATTATTGATGCCATTCACGTTGTTGTTGAAAGCCATAGGCACATTATTGAAGTTCATATTGTCAAACATAGGTTTGAATTGATTACCTTGTTTATCAAAACTGGCTGGAGTCATTGGTAAGACTTCACTGAACCCGTTTCTTGAATTGTAATTTTCAGCAAATGAATGCACACTTGTGGATGTTGACGTACTGGTAGTGGTTGGCGAAGAAATTAGACACGATTCATCAATATCAAGTGCCTGTAAACATAATGAAGTATCCATTAACACCATATCGTGTGGGCCTAGCTGAAGATCAAGCATTTGCTCGAAACTTTTGTAATCATCACCACCATCGCTCCACAAGGAGACGTATTGTGTGAGTAATCTTTGGATCAATTCATTGTCTTTGACCTTCGACTTTAATCCATTATCAGATTCGAAGACTAGGTGGTTAAGAATCTTGATGGAGAATTTTTGAAGTTCCAAATCAACCATACTAATTTCCATTATAAATTTAACAAATTTGAAGAAGGCAAAAGTGTCGTAAATTTGGAAAATACTCTCAAAGATTTGAAGAACTTGAAGTTTTAGTACTTGAGAGGTGGCTGACGAGTCAAAGAACACAGGGGAGTATCCTTCACTTTCGCTATAACCTTTAGATTTTTGGAAAAGGTCATCTGAGAGTAGCATGACAGAGAAGAGTGTACTATAGTTGAGCTTCAAGAATGAGTTTGTTGCTTGATACTCCAGATCTTTTTGCACTTCCTCCACTTGTTTAATTGGATGCAACCATTCTTCGAGCCTCTTGTGTTCAGCATTGACTTTGCTCCAGATAGACAAACAATGATGCAAGGATGATACTAATCTTTGGTAGTTTTTGAGGTTCAGTTGGGCTGATGAAAGGATAATATTTTCGAAGTTCAAGAATTCTGATTTAGACAATGGTGGTAATTTTGACAATTCCAATTCGTTCATCAAAACTTCTGGAACTTCCTTGCTTGGGTTATTTAATGACAAAATGGCATTTGACAAGATGCTTGAGATGTAGATAAAGATTGCGCTAAGCTCGAGGGATGAACCAAGCTCAGTCAAGACCTTATGAGCCTCTTCAAAGTTGAAGTCAGTATCAATGTAGTACAAGGCCTTTTCCAATAAAATGGACCAAGCAGCTTCGTTTTGAAAATCTATCTTGATGTTATGATCAATAACTTCCACTAAGACTTTAAAACGAGCATGAGTAGATGAGCCCAGCTGAGATGTGATATCTTTGTTAAAGAACTTTTGGTGTAATTGGTAGGCAAAATCGTTTGATTTCTTGAAATTGGATACCAAAGAAACATTTGAAAGTAAATAGTCCAATGCAATTGAGTGTTGTTCATCTTCCAATAATTCAATAAATTTCGATTCAAGACCCAATGTAGTGATTATAGCAGACAAGGTCTCCAAGCTAGATGACTGAGACACCAATGATATGAGGTCCAATAGCTTCTCCGATGAGTTCTCACTGTCTTCAATAGTAACAAGTGTATTGTAGATTTTCAAAGTATCTTTGGATAACTGAATAATGTATTGGTTTGGGACGTAAGGGAAAATAACATCTAACAAGTCAGACGAGATGTCAACATTTTCCAAGGCGTCCATTCTGTTGGACACAGTGATTGGACCAGGTATTTCACTAAAATCAACTCTCAATTGATTAGGAACATCAAGTGTATTTTCCCACAATTTACCAAACACTTCAGACATCTCGGCATTATTAGCAGATGTATCACCACCAAACAGCTGGGAGATTGATTTCAAAGTCTGTGGATTATTGATGAGATATGTGAATAAAATTGCAAGTATCTTTAACAAAGTTGGGGTAAATGCACTGTTTGATTTGTATGAGAATGATATGGTGATTAACAATGGGCTAATCAAAGAGATTTTCGTTAAAAGGAAATGATTTTGAGAGGTATGGAAGACTCTTAGTGTTTTTAAGCATTCAATGTATATGGTGATGATTTTTTGGATTAGCGCCTCGTCAATGTCTGACTTGATCAAATCGTTGATCATCGTGTTAGAAATTAATAAGGAGACCACTGACAGTAGATCTCTGACTTGATTTTCCTCCTTTGTAGTTTTGGCAACGATCTTGACATTCCCCAGAAGTTGTTTCACTTGATTTACAAGTTTGTTGATCTCAATGTCAATTTCTTGTTGTGATTTTGATGTTGCAGGGTCCAGCTGATCAATCTCCAACAACCTGTTCAAAGATTCTTCAAAGTCTTCAATTTTGGCCAGTGAGCCCTTAGAAGTAGCAGTAAGTATACCAGCATCATTCATAGTTAAAAAGACCGCATTTCCATCAAGGCGCCTAGTCTTACTGGAGAGATCCAGCCCTTTGAACTCGTCTTCTAGCGCCATAATCTCTTGATCTTCCAGCAAAGCTCTTCAACACAGCGGTTTGAACAAATAAGCAGTAATGAAAAACAGGATAGGACTCTAAACTCTCCACCGCTTTGATTTGCTAGCTTTTCAAATGAGCTGAAGATTTATGAAAAGTTCGTCTTGTGGCAATTAAATTTTGAAGGCAATCGACCTATTTTGGGCCTATATTGAGATTTCAGATTTTTTAACACTTTGACTGAACAAATTCGAAACCAACGCGAAAACGAGTGTGAAAACATCCCGGAAATCGATCTTGAGTACGGAGATGTTGACAGGACGTGGAAACGGTGGCTGATTTGATGTCGTTCTCAGCCATTTTGTGGATTGTGGAGTCTGGTGATCCATGTTGTGATACGCTGTGTTGTTCTGTTGGATCTTATTGTTGATGATGAATTAAATCAGATTTGAAAAAAAAATGATTTATCTTTGTAATTACCCAATTGGGGAATGTTCCTGAATTGGTAGTTTTCTCGAATTGTTTGACACATTTGTTTCAGGCTGGTAACGAGTGAAGATCAAGAGAACAACAAGGTACTGAGCACACTAGTACGTAGATGGTTTGTGGAGGTACTGCTCTACAAGTGCTCATAATGATGCATTTAATGACAAAGCAGAGGGAAGAGAAGACGACATCGAATTTTTGTCATTAGCTTTCAACAGCGTACAATAACTAAATCGACTACGGCACGAACGGTCCAACTAACCACATCTCTCAGAACTTACAGCACCACGAGTCATACAAGCACATACTTCCTTCCCACCCATAGCACCCATACACAACCACCCGCTTGAATCACTGCCTCCCTCCAACTATTACTTGCACATTTCACAATTAATCCTGTCACTTTTGTAGTACAACTTCGCGAAGATTCAATTTGGCTTAAAGTTGCTCTATAGACACCTAAACCTTAGTGTCTCTTTTATCACAAGGACAGAAAAAAAAAGTCAGGAGATTACACCTCTTTTAATTGCCCTATACTCACAATCCAAACTTGTTTGATATATCAGTTCAAGTAATTGCCCTAAGGATTTGCCACAGACTTCACTTCTTGCTCCATTACCAATTTTCTCCACAGCCTTCAAGTATCACATTCGAGTGAATAATGTCAAGCAATACCAAATCAGCTTTATTAGTAATTGATATCCAACATGATTTTTTACCAGGTGGTAGCTTAGCTGTTGCACATGGTGATGAGATTGTCCCTGAAGTGATCGAGTTATTAGATCCTTCAAAGCATAAATGGGACGCTGTTGTATTCAGTCAAGATTGGCACCCAAAGGATCATACTTCGTTTGCCTCGAATCATAAAGATGCTAACCCATTTGATGAATTAGAATTCGTATCAACAAAGGATCCATCAGTCAAGCAAACGCAAACAGTTTGGCCAAACCATTGTGTCCAGCATTGTCAAGGTGCAAATTTCCCACCAGAGTTGATCAAGGCATACCTAAATGTTGATTGCCCAAAGACAATTGTGCAAAAGGGTGTTTTGCAAGATCGTGATTACTATAGTGCTTTTAATGATGTTTGGGATGATGATAAGACAGAGCTGGACTCGTTTTTGAAAGAAAATGGTATAACAGATGTGTACTTGGTTGGATTGGCCTACGATTACTGTGTCAAGTTTAGTGCAGAGTCTAGTAGTAAATTGGGGTATAAGACTACTGTTATCAAATCGTTGAGTAAACCAATCAGTGTGGAGAAGCTCGCTGAAACTGACAAGTTTTATCGTGATAATAACGTCAGGATCGTTGATAGTGTCAGAGACATTTGAACTACAAGACATTTGATATATATAGGATAATTAGTTGCGCTTATTGAGACACATGGATTCGTTGAATTACTAAACAATTTTAATAAAATGGATACTTCTTATAACGCTTTTCGTATTGTTGATAATGCTTTAGTAATTTTGCACTTTACGTCATCGGTTAAAAGCGCCCGCACAGCTCCTCCGGGCGCCTGCGCTGCATCTGTGTAAGCCATTACTTAATTTTGTAAGCAATTAATAAAACATTGGATTATAAGTATATATAAGTACCAAGCTCATTGCTGCTAAAGTCAATTGCGATACTCAATTGATCAAAAAACTATCGAATCAATTATTAAACAATCACCAAACATGTCACAAGCTGTGAGTATAGACTTGGAGATTAAGATAAGGTACTCAGCAAACTAACAACAACAACCAGGCTAAACAAGGACTGAAGATCTTGGACTTTGCCGGTACAGATGGTGCTTACAAGAGAAAGGCCTCATCTTTCAGAAACATTATTTCCAAGACAAGTGACAAGTTCAAACCGGAAGCTGGTCGTTACCATGTCTACATTTCCCTAGCATGTCCATGGGCTCACAGAGTCTTGATCTACTTGGTCACTAAAGGTTTAGTCAAGGATTTCAATCCAGAAACATCCTCTGTCGCTAAGGACTCTATTTTCGGTCTTTCTGTTGTTCATTGGCATATGGATGATAAAGGTTGGAGATTCGAGGATAGCGTTCCAGCCGCTACGAAGGAGCCAAACTATGGATTCAAGAGATTATCTGAATTGTATTTCAAAGCTGATCCACAGTATGATGGACGTTTCACTGTACCAGTCATTTGGGATAAGAAGACTGAGACGATTGTTAACAATGAAAGTTCTGAAATTATTAGATTCTTGAACACCGAGTTTAACGACTTGATCGAGGATCCAGCTCAAAAGCAATTGAACTATTGTCCAAAGGAATTGGAATCCAAGATTGATGATTTAAACAATTTGACATATGAAAACATCAACAATGCCGTTTACAAGAGTGGATTTGCTACGAAGCAAGAAGTTTACGAAGCCGAAGTGACCAACTTGTTTGTCCACTTGGATAAAGTTGAAAGAATGTTGAAAGAAAACAATGAAAAGGGTATCAAGTACTTGTTGAGTAACAATTTGACCGAATCTGATATCAGATTATTCACCACCATTATCAGATTTGATCCTGTCTATGTGCAACATTTCAAGTGTAATATTGGTATGATCCGTACCCATTATCCATATATTCATCAATGGGTTAGAGATATCTATTGGAACTATCCAGAGATCCAAAAAACTGTTCATTTCGATCATATCAAGTTCCATTATACCAAGTCACATGTTCGTATTAATCCATATGGTATTACTCCATTGGGGCCAGTGCCAAATATCTTGCCTTTGGATAAGAAGTAAGCGCTCGAGCTTAATATGAAACTAACTAAATAGGCTGATTTTTATAATGCTAATTCAACATTGATTGTTGCCGAATCGAAACTGTAGAGTTGCTTTGTACATGATAGTATATCATTACAAATGCCTACAATGATTTACGTATGTTTTTCGAAAAAGCTTGAAGTGCATCTCTTATAGGCTGTATAGTATACTTTCACAGTAACACATATGTCGGCTTAAAGTGATGCATTGTCATTTATTGTACTAGGACTCCTCATCAAATTCGACAGAACATTTAATGAACTCAGCCCTAGTGGAGCTTCGACACTTGTATTCAGACAAATTTGAGTGAAGCACAAGTCCAGTAGATAAAATCAAAGTCATTACATGATGAGTGTCAAGATTGCGTAACAGCTAAGAAGACAAGACGACCACATATCGAGGGAGTAAAAACATCTTCCAAAGAGAACAATGCCAGTAGAATATATATATTATCTTTCAAAATTCTAGTGTAGAACTAGAGGTTTGAAGCCCGCGCTATTAAGTACAATATCTGTGACTTGATCTTATGGCTTGATATTGAGCTTTAAGTATGTGACAAGGATCGTTAGCAATGTTCCGCAGTTTATTACACAGTCAGTGTCGCAAGACAATCGGTGATTCCCTAAGGTACAACAGCAGCTTAGTACAAAGTAGGTTTAATTAGTCTATCATTACGTATACTCCCTGCTAACAAATTTATACATAGAAGCCATCACTCCAGCACTGTTAGAATTAAAAGTCGGTTTGATCAAGCAATGTGACAAACATCCAGAAGCTGACAAGCTCTATGTCTCTCAAATCTCCATCTCTGATGATACTGAATCGACTCCATTGACAGTTTGTAGTGGTCTTGTGCAACACATTGCCCGAGAACAATTAGTTAACAAGAGAGTCGTCTTGCTAACTAATTTGAAACCTTCCAAGATGAGAGGAATCAAGTCCGAGGCTATGATCCTAGCATCTGAGAACAGTGATGCCTCAAAAGTCGAGGTCGTGTCACCTCCATTGAGTAGTGCCATTGGTGAACTCCTACATTTCAAACCATTCATTCCGGAGAAGAAACCAAGTAAATTGAAGAGTAAGAATTGGGAAGCGCTACAACAGAAATTGTTCACTGATGAGCAGGGGAACGTTGTGTTTAAGCATGAAGTTGTTCAGGATGGTGATACAGTGCAAGTTCAATATCTCAAGCTCAGTGGTGATAAAGATGATGAATTTGCTCATGTTGAGACACTCACAAACTGCACTGTGCGCTGAACTTCACCAAATATACTCTTTCTTGTACATATCAATACACAGCCTACGCATAGTCCTCACCACACCTTCTACAATCCAGTTAATCAACCACTACCAAAATGATCTGCTCAAGTATAATAAAAATATTAATCACCAGCTAATCTCCAGCTTTCTTAGCTAATCCGCCTGCGTTAAACGTGCACCGCTTTAATTTTTTCAAGCGAGAAAAAAAAACTTGTTGGAAACTTGGAAATTCAGTGGTGGACTTTTTTTTCACTGGACGCTGTGGAAAATTGTACAATTGGAAAGCATCACAATACTATTGTTTGAGTACTTTATTCACATTCTCTGAGTTGTTCCTTGGTCCATTTCGCTATACCAAAACTACGATCCCCAATTACGAAACCAAAAGCAGTCCCCAGTGCCGTTGTCTGATTTCCACTATCAATTTTCGTTTTGGTTTTTTTTTTCTCGAAGCAGTATCCTGATTGTACTTTGTGCTGCCGTTACACCTCGAGACATATAAACAACAGTGTTTGCATCTATTCGTCTAACCAATCTTTTAATATAATATCACATACAAGCACACAAAGATCATGCAGTTTATGGCTCCCTGGGTCCCATCGTTCAACAATGCCGTGAAGAAACAACTCGAACAGGCTCCGTTCGTCACCATGTCGCTCGCTACTGTCGACGCTACAGGTTCTCCAAAAGTTAGAACGTGTGTTTATAGAGGCTTTGTCTTTAACGACAAGAAAACAAACATCATCACAATGACCACTGATATAAGGATGGATAAAGTTGAGGATTTCAAGAAAAATCCTAAATTTGAAGCATGTTTCTGGTTCCCAGTGACAAATGAACAATTTAGAATAAGCGGTACTGCTAAAATCCTAACACTGGACAATTTGGAAACGTTCAGTGATGAATTAGGTAACTATCCAGTCGTATCACCTCATGCTATACAGCAATATTCTTCAAATCAAGACTTGGCCCATATGGAACATCATCATAATCCTGCTAAACCATCCGCCCAGGAATGGGAAGAAGAATTGAAATCGAAATGGAGCGAATTATCCACCAAGTTGAAATCATCTTTTAGAAAACCAGCTCCAGGTTCCCTGTTGACCAACGATAAGCAAAAACTATTGGATTCCATCTCTAGAGGTGTTGATGGATCCCATGAAGTGGATGGTGCTAAAAACTTCGGTGTCGTTCTCTTGTTGGCGGATAGTGTGGATCATGTCACTTTGGGAGTCACAGAGACCCGTTTTAAACATAATAGAGTTGATGATGATCATTGGGATGAAGTGGAAGTTTGTCCATGAAAAAACTCCCACACTGTTTTGTTAGAAATTGATCCATATGCTATAGATCTTATAGATCGGATCCACCACTCATGATAATGGTTCATTTTTCCCATAATATATAATGACTGTTACGGTTTTTGTCTCGTCCTTCAGCTTCTTCTTTTTGTCTACTTTTTTTGCTTTTCCTTCTAATTACTTCTCACCTCACTATTGCAGATTACATTCTGTCTCGTGCAATCAAGTCATCAAAGAATCACACACACACATGTACATATACACAAACATTACAAAATGCAATGCATCGAGAGAGATAAGCTCTGTTTATTGTAGATAGAACGATATTGCTAATCGTTCGTGATACCTTGCTAGTCTGTTGTGCCAGATACGTACACTACAGCCACAATTGTCTTGTTCGGATAATTCACAATACCCTTTCGGACATTGTCCGAGTGCCCTGAGATCTGGAATTCCTAAAGTATATAAACCATCAATAAGTCTCATTATTTTCCAATCCTGTCAATTGCTTTCAATTCCATCAGTATCAATTAAACAGATCAATTGAATTATACAAATACAAAAATGGCCACTATTGCAGTTTTCGGGTTGAATGGGTTTTTAGGTAAACCAGTCGTGGAAGCCCTATTAGCAGAACCATTCATCTCCAAGATCAAGACTCCAATCCGTTTATTAACCTCTTCAGATAAGAAACCAATTGAGTCTTCAAAAGTTGAATACTACAACGTCAAGCAAGATGGTTTCGCTAAGGCATTGGAAGGTGTTGACGCCCTAGTCAACATTGCCGGGTTCCCAATCCCAGTTAATGATGAATTGTTGAAAGCCGCTGCTGAGGCAAAGGTTAAATTATACTTACCATCACAATTTGGTTCAGATTGGGATGCTGCTAAGAATGAATTCCCAGGGTTATTGAAAGAAAAGGGTGAACACGCTGAACAAGCTAGATCATTAGGTTTAAAGACCATTAAGGTCATCACTGGTCTTTTCGGTGCCGCTTTAGATGGTGGTCCATTCTTGGGTCCAATCGTGGAACTAAATGGTAATGACGCCGTTATCCATGGTAAGGAGGAATTCTTGATCAATCCATCATTCTACCCAGATATCGGTAACGTTGTTGCCGCCCTTGTCACCTCTGCTGATTATAACAAACTACCTGATGAAATCCGTGTCTACTCTGGAAGAGTCACCGTGGGTGATTTGTTGGATAAGTATGAAAGGGATTCTGGTGTTAAATTGAACAGAATTTATAAATCTGCTGATGAATATAAGAACAATGCTATTGCCAAGTATGCTAAGGATGGATTCTCTTGGGACGATTTCACCTCTTATTTAGGATCATTCTTGATTGGTGGTGAAGGGAAAGGTATCATCTTTGAAACTAACAATGATAGAGAATTGGTTAATCCAAATGAAAGTTTGTTCAAATGGACTAAACTATGATCGTGGCATATTAGTATATAAACGTGGTTTCTGGTAGATCGAATATAATATAATGCACCTTACACATGAAACTTTTAGATTCGTAGCCACAGATATCACACTAAACTCTTCTGTCTTATAACTGCTGTCAGCACATCTCTGTACGTAAGAATGTCCCATTGTATTATGCGCTTGACACTAAAGCTCATCGCTGCAAAATGGTGAAAGCACTTCTTGTTAACCAGTAATAAGCTTGATGAGCTAATCTCAGCAAAGTCGAGTATTTTGAGCATCACCTCGTCTGGAATTTCTATCTTGGGTGGATCAATTACTGACTCGCTAACCAATTGTATATGGGTTGTATACTTGATCCTCGAATAATGAGGCAGTTGAATTCACAATTTTAGAAACCAATGATAATCCATAGCGTCTCAAAGGATATATGATTGACCTTTTGAATCCTCATTCCAAGCGTGCTATGCATCTCACTAACCACTGCAAATTGATTCTGTAATCACCCCATTTCCAAACATGCTTCGTATAAGCACGTAGTAATACCCTTGATGATCTGAGAATGGATTCAGGTGGAAATCGAGTGCTCTTCCAGTTCTGCTCTCTCTGTAACTAGGAATCCAAAGCAAAGAATGATGTAGAGTTTGCAAGATCGGAAGCTGTACTTTATATATGTATCATGATCACTGTATATGATTGGCATGTACTCAGCACTCAGCACTCCTGGATGGATAAGATACCTTGTCTTCAAAGTCTTGCATATAACGCCTAGTACTCTGTCATCGCAATAAATCATACTGCTGCTTCTTAGCGCCCTATATAAATCACTCTCTCGTCTACAATATCTCATCTCATCTCATCTCTCGATTGTATACGACTTTCCGAATCTGGCAAAACCCCGCGCGCACAATTTTCCCAATAGTCAACGGCTCATCGGACAAATTGTTTGACCTTACGAGCTTTGAGGATTCAAATTTCAGAGGGCCGTTTGAAAAGTGAGACTTGGAACCTTTTGGACTCTGTCAAAGGCGCTTATATTATCTGTTTTGTACTGGAACAATGTATAGAGTTTCGAGATCTGACTTGGAACAAGATGAGGATGATCGTATGGTCCTAGTTGAACTTTGGATCATCATAGTCAACGCTTCTGGAACTACTCACAAACAAAGAACTCTACATTTCTTATTATACACTTCAGACCTCTTCTGGATCGTGAATTGTAATCTGCTCACTAAAAATATGGCAAAAAATCTGTATCAAATCGATAACAATTGCACTGCTTAATCGCTCTTTATCGGACACATCGAGCCATAACCATTACCGCTTTAGGACACCACGCGCCCATAATGTTCCCGATTTGGAAAAGAACCGCTAGGATAATAGTGGTCCTCATCGATCGATGATGCCTTCCCTTTCATTGGCAAAGCACAATGATCCAAAGAGAAAAAGTATAAATTGGTCGTAGATCCCTGTTTTGTTTCCATCTTATTTTCCTCTCTTAGCTTAGTTCATTATTCAACTCTATAGTCAATCATGTCTATTGCAGCTAAATACTACCCAAACGAACCAACTGAACCAGTTGTCAAGACTCAAGAATTCCCAGGTCCAGCTTCTAAAGAGGCCATTGCCTCCCTAGGTGAAGTCTTTGACTCAAGACCAGTCTATTTCGTTGCCGACTATGACAAGTCCGTTGGTAACTACATTGCAGATGTCGATGGTAACGTCTTGTTAGATCTATACGCTCAAATCGCCTCTGTCCCATTGGGTTACAACAACCCAGCTTTACTCGAGGCTGCTAAATCTCCAGAAATGATTAGAGCCATCATTGAAAGACCAGCTCTAGGTAACTTCCCAGGTAAAGATTTGGAAGGTATCATCAAGAAGATCTTGAAAGTTGCACCAAAGGGTCAAACTCAAGTTTGGAGTGGGTTGTCCGGTGCTGATGCTAATGAATTGGCTTTCAAAGCCGCTTTCATGTGGTATCAACAAAAAAAGAGAGGCTCTTTCGAAACCCCAGCTACTCAACATGAAAATGAAACCACTATGAAGAACCAATCTCCAGGTTCTCCAGATTTGGCTGTCTTGTCTTTCCAAAGAGCCTTCCACGGTCGTTTATTCGCCTCTGCCTCCGTCACTGCTTCTAAACCAGTCCACAAATTGGATTTACCATCATTCAAATGGCCAAAGGCTGAATTCCCATCTTACAAATACCCATTAGAAGACCATGTCGAGGAAAACAAGGCTGAAGATGAACGTACATTGAAGATTGTTGAAGACTTGATCAAGACATGGCACATTCCAATTGCCGCCTTGATTATTGAACCAATTCAATCTGAAGGTGGTGATAACCATGCCTCTGCTGCTTTCTTCCAAGGTTTGAGAGACATCACTTTGAAACACGGTGTTGTCTTTATTGTTGATGAAGTGCAAACCGGTTTAGGTGCTACTGGTAAACTATGGGCCCATGAACACTTCAACATTACTCCAGCTCCAGATTTAGTCACCTTCTCTAAGAAGTTCCAATCTGCCGGTTACTTTTTCCACGACAAGACTTTCATTCCAAACGTTGCCTACCGTCAATTCAACACCTGGTGTGGTGACCCAGCTCGTATGATCTTGGCCGGTGCCATTGGTGAACAAGTTTTGGAACACGACTTGGTCACTAAAGCCGCTGAAACTGGTGATTACTTGTACGCTGAATTGGAAAAATTGGCTAAACAATACCCACAACATTTGCAAAACTTGAGAGGTAAAGGCAGAGCTACTTTTATCGCTTGGGATCTTGAAAGTGCCGATGCTAGAAATGCATTGTTGTACAAGTTGAAACAAAATGGTGCTAACGTTGGTGGTTGTGCTGAAGTTTCTGTCAGATTAAGACCATCTTTAGCTTTTGAAAAGAAGCATGCCGATGTCTTCATCAAGATTTTGGCTAAATCTTTGGCTGAACTATGAGAGATACTCAGCTAAGCTGATATATTTGACGGGGTAATAATAAGACTATAGACTGGTGCTGTTGATCTTGTGCATATATGTGGTTTTTATATTTAATGATAAGTTATTGATACGATTTGAGATCTGAGGTTGTAGTATAGAGTAGTGAAAATGGGTCAATTTTCGCACAGAAAAAGACAAAATAGACCATCTCATATGACATTATTCTATCAACTCATAGTAGTACCATCCAGATAGCCCGGTTCCATGTCTACCGGCCAATAAAGAGTCCTGGTAGCTCTGCCATCACTTTCGAGGCTTATACAAATTCAATTTCGCGGAGTGGTTTCAAAGGGATCTCTGAAAATCAAAAAGTATTTACTTCACAACTGGCGAAGTGAACAACGAAGAGATCACCAAGTCCATTGTGGAACACTTATCCAGACAAAAATATCCAGAACAATAACAATGGTGGAGGTATCACTTACTGTGGGTAAATTGGACGCTTCTTTAGCATTGTTGCTTACCAAAGATCACCACTTGATCGAATTTCCAACTGTTCTACTACCAGACGGTGTGAATGCTGGTTCCATAGTGACTATCAAGTGTGAACAAGACGTTGAACAAGAAGTTAAAGAACAAAAAGTGTTTGAAGAAGTTCAGGACCAAATCTTGAACCTGTTTGGTAAGAATGAACCAAAAGCGCCAGTGTTGAAAGTCAAGAATGTCACACAAACTAGTGCTGTGTTGGAATGGGATCCATTAGATCTAGGTTCCTCCAATATCAAATCGTTGACCTTGTACAAGAATAACTCAAGACTAGGCCAAATCCCAAACCCATTGGTCAACACCACCACAAAATTATCCGGTTTACCAATTGATACCCCATATGAATTTTATCTAAGGCTTGACACAACCGCTGGTATTTATCAATCAGAACCAGTCAAATTAAGAACCCACAAGATGACCGATCTAAGCGGTATCACTGTCTGTTTGGGTGAAATTGATCCTAAAGAAGGTATCGAACGTGAAGACATTGAACAGTCATTGGCTAATATGGGTGCTAAGCCCTTGCAAGATGAAGTTAAAGTGGACACAACACATTTCGTGTGTACTCTAGGATTGGGCCCCCAATGGAAGAAGGCCATGGATAATAATATCCCTATAGTTAGACCAGAATGGTTGAAGGCCTCGGAAACTGAAAGAAGAATAATAGGTGTGAGAAATTTCTATTTGGATGCTGATCCTGCAATTTTGGAACAGCATAGATTTGTTAAAGCTGCGCCAAAGACAGAGCAAGAACCTGCTCCAGTAGCTCAAACTGAAACTGAAGCTTCTGCTCCTGCTCCTGCTCCTTCTGCTGTTGAACCTGTCTCTGAAACTGCTAAAGAATCTTCTAATGATACAACTGCCAAAGACGATGGTTTAGAAAATATACCTCTTGACTCTGCTGAAGAGTTACCATCCAAACCAACAGAAGATGTTGCTCCAAAGGAAGCTGAACCAAGCTCCATTGCTAAAACTGTCGATGAGGAAGCTAAAGTGGCCGTCGCAGAACCTATCGCTGAAGCTGTAGAACAGCCGGTCGAGGAATCCAAGGCTGAACCTGTGGATGAAGCTGTGACAGAAGCTGCTCCTGTTGAAAGTACTACAGAACCAATTGAAGAGCCAAAGGATGTATTAGCTCCAGCTACTGAGCCTGCTGAAGATGTGATAAATAAAGAAGCTGCTACAGAAAATGCAGAACCTGAAGCTGAAACTGGAACACCAAGTGTACCAATAAGCACCACCTCATCCACCAATCCAACTGAAACTGAAGTTGAAACCGCTGTGCAAACGGACACGGAAACTCCAACTGAAGCATCTGAGAAACCAGAACTAAATGACGCTGCACCGGAAACCTCATTACAAAGTGATTCTACTCCAATTGCTCAAGACGAAGCAAAAGAACAGGATGGTGATGCAGAAGTAAACGAAGAGGGTGAAGACGATGAGGAAGAAGACGAGGCTGAAGAGGAGGCTGAAGCCACAGCCGAAGCTAAGGCTACAGCTCCTTCAACTTCAGGTACATCCAAAAAGAACAAGAAAAAGAAGAAGAAGGGTAAGAAATAGAATGAATATAAAGCTGTCTACAATCAAAATTTCCAGTAAATGTTTAAAATAGGTAAAAGAAGAACTTGTAATATCAGTTGTAGCTCCTACAGTATTAAAAATCATTCCGAAAACAAATGGTTGTCTATTATGCCCTGCATTATGATCATTACCCCCATTATACAACTTTTCCTCTCACTCTGTACTAATACTTCAAGCAACTTATTCCCCAAACAATCTTCTAACTTTTCTCAAGACAGAATCCTTTTCAGGATCATAAGGATGTTCTTTTGATGGGATTTCCAAAATAGCAGGGAACGCCTTGGTGAAATTGTCCACTTTGAATCTAATCTTTTCAGCAATATGTTGGTTTATTAACAAGATGGCAATATCGTCTCTATCATTTGTATAGTCCTCGAAAGCTTGTTCAATTTGTTCATCAGAAGTCTTCGCATCCACAGAGTAGAAATTCTTAGATTTGGTAGAATCGTCCACTTGACCAATCCCTGCTAAAAGCATACCGGTGATGGTGTCTTCATCCCCTATCACGGCGAGTAAAGAGCGGTTCTTCTGGGCTTCACTCATCTTGCCAATGGTGTTGTTACTTGAAGTTTGCAATTGGAATGGTTCCGTGACGGTATTAAACAACTCGTTTCCTTTTGATAATGAATTAATGCTGCCAAATTCAAATGGCAGTAAAAACTCTCAGCCGGGTACTCAAAGAAAATGTTCGCGAATGCGTTTTGCATTATCCGAGGCCCAATAGACTTTTACCATAATCTTTCATACTCATTGTTTGAAATTGAAAAGTAATAGGTATCCACAGTGGGGACAAAATGTTTGTAGTGAGAAGCAGTACGAAACTAGGGAGTGGAACATTGCCTGTGAGACTGTTCAGTACATCGTGTGTCAAGTGCAGTGGGCATAGTAAATGGTCTACTATTAAGCATGATAAGGCCAAGAACGATGCAGAAAAGAATAAGATAGCTAATAAGTTCTCAGCTTCCATTGCTGTTGCTGCAAGACGTGAGTAAACTATACCTGATTCTTTGAGTGGACTACTTGCTAACTGATACTTTCGTCATAGTCGGTGGTCCAGATCCTGCTGTGAATGTGAGATTGGCAACTGCCATTGAAGGTGCTAAGAAGAATAACGTCTTGAAAAGGGTCATTGAACAGGCTATCAAGAGAGGATGTGGTGTTGGTGATGACAAGAAGAGTAACATTGTCGATACCGCGGTATACGAAGGTGTTGGTCCAGGTGGTGTCTCTTTTGTTATTGAATCATTAACCGATAATAAAGCCAGAACTTTCAACAATGTCAGATCAGCATTCACTAAAGCCGGTGGTGCCCTATCTCCAACGTTATTTCAATTTGATAGAAAGGGTATAGTGGTGATTGACCAAGGAGAATTAACATTTGATGATGTCTTTGAGAAAGTCATTGAAGTCGGTGCAGAGGATTTGGAACAATTAGTTGATGAAGAAGGGAATAACGAAGGTGATGAGAAATTGATTGAAGTGATTACTGATCCTAATGAGACTAGTAAGATCGCTACTGATTTGAAAGATCAAGGTTTCTCTATCAAGGAAGTTGGTATCACTTTTATACCGAAGGAAGACATGATAGTGGAGATTAATGACGATGATGTTTTGAAGAAACATAATAAGCTCATTGCTGCATTGGAGGAGATCACAGATATCACAGATTACTACATGACATTGAAAGAATGATCGATTCTTGCATGCACAATACATATTCATAGTAAATAGTTGAAAAGTTCATAAAAATTGTAAATAGATGTTGATAAACTTCTCCTACAAATGATAGAAATCATGTCATGATAAAAAAACTGAATTATTTTGTTTTATTGAATAACAAAAAAATGATAATAATAATAATAGTAGTAGTAATATGTGTTTTTGAATATAACCAAATGATATATAGTCCATAGACCATTCTTAATTTTTTGAATTTTCCGCATAAACAATTCCTCATCTCGTCTCAAATTGTCAAACTATCTCCCCATCTCCTCTGTTTAGCCGACTTAATGTTTTGATTCTGGAGCAGCAGCTTC